>CABHPH010161035.1:0-40511 GCA_902168325.1 Peromyscus nudipes
AGCAAACAAAAATAAAACAAAAATACCTAAGGGCACAATGCGACTAATCAATTTTCAGGTATGATAGTGCAAGTTACTTAATGTTTCACAAATACTAGAACCTGACAGACGGACCATGAAATATCTGCCAAACATCTCATGGCTATGAATTATCCTCACTTTAGCTTTAAAATTTTAACAAACTCTAAAATGTATGATGACTTTCTTTTGAGAGATCTGATTCATTCTGAGAGTCCCCATACTTACTAAATTCTTTCACATTATGATTCAGACCTACTGTGTTTGTCAGTTTTCACTAAAATCCTGTTTACCTATTGTTGCCATTGTGCCAAAATCAGCCACCAAAGAACAGAGGGCAAACTGGACTGTTTGTAGCAATGCAGATTTGGTAATACAGAGCCAGAGCACAGAGCCATGCTATGTATCTTTCAGATTTAGAGTGCTGAAATATATGCTAAATGGAAGAAATATTGAAAAGGAAATGAGCACACCATTTTTTGTTTGATTCTAATTCAGATGTCCTTCCCTAGCATAGATTAAAACTGACAAAGGCTATATTTTCTCCAGCTAGGTAACAGTCTGAAAGCCAAATTTAAATGCAGCTGCTTTATGAATGCCTATCAAACTTGAAAACTCTAAATTCATAGCATGATGCCATCATGGAGGTTTGATTGTTCAGACTGCCTGCTAGACACTCAATAAATATATGACAACAATTGATTAAAGCACAGATGCAGCTTAATGATTAAGTACCACACACCTTTTATGCTGTATCTATGACACACAGCTGTTCACTTTATTGAAAAACACCAGATTTAGCATTAATATGATGGCCACATAATATTTGCCTTTTTTGAGAACTTGACATATGGATTCTAGTGTGGAAATGGAGTGTGACTTTTACTCAGTAATCTAAGTAATCTAAATTTTCTGTGTTCCTCTAGATAGCCACAAGGAGAAGGAAATAATTTTAGATAATGATAAACACAAGGGGCTATACTTAGTGATGAAATTAGAGCAAGTTAAAGTAGTCAACACAGCTCCCTAGGCAAATTCAATGAACTATAACAGCTTTCTGTGTCTGTCATGTGAAACAAGATGAAGTTACTTGAAGTTCAGCAGGCAAGAAGTGGTAGCAGGCCGCAGTCAACTTCTTGATCAAAAGGTAGCAGAGCAGAATCCTTCCCACCTACACTTTTGGAGTTGGTCTGAACACTTCCTGACGCCTTTCTAAGTATTAACAGAGTCCTACATTCTATATTCATTTGGAAATTGTCATTCTTGGTCAACATCACACAGCAAAGTAGAGATCACATCCTGTTGAGCAGCAATTTCCCAGATGTAAAACTTTAAAACTGAGACTAATAAAGAAAGAAATGGAAAAAGAAAATGGGAGAGGAAAGCAAGGAAAAGAAAAATAAATGAAAAGAAGAAAGAAAGTGATAGAAAAGAAGAAAAGGAAGCAAGGGGACAGGTAAAGGGAAAAAAGAGAAGGAACAGCAAGAGGAGGTGGAGGAGAGGGGAGATAAAAGAAGGGAAGGAAGGGCAGAGAAGCAGAGAGAAGAGGAAGGAAGGGAAGGGGGGAAAGGGAGGGAAAGAGAGAAAAGGGAAGGAAAGAGAGGGGAAGGGAGGGAAGGGAAGGGGAGAGGAGGGGAGGCAAGGGAAGAGAATGGAAGGGGAGGGAAGGGAAGAGAAGGGAAAAGAGAAAAAGGGGATTTTTAATCAGCTGGTTTAAATCAACTTACTTGAAGGATCATCAGGAAAGATTTACTTTCACCTATTAACAGCAACTGTAGTTTACATAAATTGTATATGCTAGAAGTTGTTCTAGAAATGAAATATCGCTCACCTTGTAAAGGTTGCAATGATATGGTAAATATACTGATATCAAAAAATTCTAAGCAAAATTATGAATCATACACATGCAAATGTGTGCTAATGTAAGCCCTAAGCAGAGAGTAGTTTAAAAATATACAAGCCTGTGACCATAGGAGGAAAAAGTTCTGCAACATAGAATAAAAACATCTTCTTAGAGTTCAAAAGAAAATTATTTTTCCTGGGAAGAAACATCCTAGCATAACCTTAAGAAATGTTAGCAAAGCTTCATTCTCCACAATGGGCTATAAGGAGATCAGGCAGCTGTGAGAAAAGAGTAGGAAACAGGAAGAGTAATATGCAAGGAAAAGACAGCATGAGAGATTCAAAGACAATGTGCTGGACTGAAAAGACAGCTGTCTTGAAGGATGAAAACCAAAGTCTTAAAATACACATTGAAGCAGTAAGAAAAAATTGACAGGAAAGAGTCATCCAAGTTCCAAAGCAGAAAGCACAGAGGAAATGGACAAGCAGAATAAGTTATGAATGAAAATGTGACGACTTTAAAAGAGACTAGAACTCTGACTAAACAAAACATAGAAATTTACGAAGAATTAAAAATATTAGATCAAGAATCATTCAATATATAATTAGAATACTACCAAAATTTAAGATCTTAAATCTGAAACAAAATGTTAATCCACATCTAACATAAAATTCAGGATGATCAATGTTGTATTTTAGCTCTTTGGGACCCAAGGTTAGAAAGCAGTAAGGTAACCTGATTCCCAGGGATGGTAGGCATTTCTTTGGGCTACAGTGACTGTGTAGAGCAGAGGAGGTTCTGACAGAATTTGTCTGCATATTGTAGCTCTTATATGGAGAAGGGTTCATGGAAATAATTCAGAGCAGACCCAGAGAACTGACTGAGCACTCTGAGGGGTACAGCCTGACACAGCATTTTGTACAGGTGTCTCCTCTGTGGAAGCATACTAATGCTCAGACTGAAAAATATGAGACATGATCAGCTGTTTCTGGGAATATGCTTTCAGGACTATTCCTGAAATAAAACATAAGCAGTCTGCTTCTACACATTCTGTGGAGCAATCCTCTTGTACACTATAAAGGTTTGTCACTTGAATTGATTTAATAAAATTCCAATTGGCCAGTAGCCAGGCAGAAAGTATAGGCAGGGCAACCCAGCTAAGGATGATGGGAAAGAGAAGGGCAGAGTCAGGAGTCACCAGCCAGATACAGATGGAGCAGGAGGTAAATGTGTTATGCTAATAATGGTACCTCCACATTGATGGGAGTAAATAAGTAGTATGGGTTAACTTAAAATGTAAGAGCTAGTTAGTAATAAGCCTGAGCTATCAGCTAAGCATTTGTAATTCATATTCAGCCTCTGATTTGGTTATTTGGGACCAGGCAGTTGGGACAGAAAGTGCTGTTTACATGTGGTGGCCAAACATGGGGCACATATATCAACATAAAGCCTAAGAAAGCTTAAAAAGGGGTTCTAGACACACAAAAACAGAACCAGGAGCAGCTTCATAGTTCATGTCTCTCATGAGGGCCACAATATAGAGACATGTCCCTTTACTGCCTTACAGGGGCTCAAGCTGCAGCATGATAGATTCCCATAGTCTCACACAGGTCATGGTACAGAGAGGCATCTTCCAGCTTCACACTGCCTGGTGGATTTAGGGTTTTAGCTCATACAGATAAAAAGGGTTAAAAATACATAGTAAGGACAGACTTAGACAAAAAGGCCTCTAAATGGGTCATAGTATGTTTGAAAAATGTTCATAAACTTGGGAGAGAGAAGAGAAAGGGTAGAAACAGTCATGGATTAAAAAAAATTTAAAATAATAGTAAAGTCCTTAAAAATGGAATAGAGTAGTAAAAACACATAAGCCACATAAAGATGGGAAATACACAGAGAGTCTGGGTTCTATATTTTATTGTGTTGTCTTTAGACTTTTTGACTGTTAATGGGTGAATGATAACTGCTGAGAGAACATTTGATTGTGAGATCTATTAAATTAAACCAAACTATATATTTTTTAAATTGTCTTGACTTCAACATTTAAGTCCAAAGATATGTTACTTTGGGATAGAGGTTATGCTTTTGTTTCCACAAGAAAGAAGAGGTTATGGATTCATTCCAGGTTAAGGAAAATCAGGTTTGATAGAGGAAGACTGCCTGAAATCCTGATTACAGGCATGAGAAACCTAAAGTAACTACAAGACATGTGATGGATATTTTACCTGGCCAAATATAAAACAAAAATTTTCAGTTTAAAAGTAAATTTTTCATAATCATACGATTGGGACACAATCTAAAATTGCCATAGAATTAAGAGCACATTGATTAGAAGCACTGTCATGCTTCATAATAAATTACATGTATTCCAACACATCTGTGGAGCACTACAAGCAAGCTGAAAATACAAACAAGTTTATCATAGTTGGTCATTTCAGAGAATCAAAACTTAGGTAGCCCAAGGCTTTTCATCTGTAGCATGAAAGTTAAATTAAATTTTAGGAGTAGATGAAGCAACTTAATAGAATTTTAAAAGGTAGACTGATTTGTGTCTTAAATGTTCATATACAATTATGATAGACATTTCTAGCTATGATGCAGTGTTTATTTTGTTTTTACATCTCATATAGTATGGGATATAACAAATATATCTGCACATATTCATCCCTTCTTTTATCTTTGCCTTTTACCAGGTAAATGTCTAGCCCTGTGCCCATCCCCAACTCTACCTCATTCCTTAATCTGTGGCAACCATGTGATGAGATTTAGATTGTTGTCTAAATAATGACTTTGTGGTGAACTGAATAATAACATCCACCATAGATTCATATATTTGCATACTTGGTCCCCAGTTGTTGGCACCGTGTGAAAAGGGTTAGTAGGTGTGACCTTATTGGAGGAAGTATGTCACCTAGGGGCAAGTTTTGAGGTTTCAAAAAGCTTTTGAGATTCTCAGTGCTTTCTCTGCCTTGTGGTTGTGGATCAAAGATCCATTCCTCTGTCATCATGGAATCTAATCCTTTGAAACTGTAAGCCTGCTGTGGGATAATGCTTTTGTACACTGGTTTAGTAAAACACTGATTGGCCAGTAGTCAGGCAGGAAGTATAGGCAGGGCAAGTAGACTAAAGGAATGCTGGGAAGAGGAAGAGCAGAGTCAGGAGTCACCAGCCAGACACAGAGGAAACAAGATGACAAGGCAGAAATGAGAAAAGGTACCAACATAGATAAGAATTATGGGTTAATTTAAGTGCAAGAGCTAGTCAGTAATAAGCCTGAGTGAATAGCCAAGCTGTTATAAATAATAATAAGCTTCTGAATGATTGATTGTTCTATAAGCAGGCCATGGGACTTCGGGGCTTGGCAGACCAGAGAAATCTTTGGACTACATAAACCAAATTATTTTTTTAAAAATAAGTTGCCTTGATTGTGGTGTGTGATCATAGCAATAGAAAAGTAACTAAGTCGAAGTTTAAAAGAATTATTGCCATTTCTTTTTGCTTCATGGGATAGAATTTAACAAGGTAAATTTTATCACATGGTATTTATGACAGAAAAAAAGCATAGATCATTTAGAATGAAAGAGATTAACATTATTAAACATATTAAACACTGTGACTTCCAAATTTTTGAGAGCAGGAAGTAGACTTAGAAAGTTACTTTAAGGTCCAGAGAGTCATTCTTTCAATATTCAAATGATGGGGGAAAAAGGTGGGTATATCATATGATCTAGCAAATTCTAATAGGTTAGAGTAGAGTGGGTAGCAAATTCCAGAAAACAAAACCAGAGGCAAATTGCTACACATCAGGAGGCAGTAACTGTCTAGCTGTTCTTGTTCTTTGTTGCTATATTTTATAGGGAACAGCAACTTCTCCTGACTCACTCCACTTCAGGTGCAAATGTTTAGTGGAAGGATGAAAGGTCTTTTTCCTTCAGATTCTCAAATATCTACCTATGATAACCAGAAGGAACGAACACAGAAGTAACTGGTTCATATTAATTAAAACCTTCCCCCTGAGTTTACCGAATAAGAGGAAAGACATATCATGCAAAACAGGTAAGAAGAAAAGCATATCAGGCTGAACTATTTCGCATATAGACTAGGAGAAAACTCCTCAGCTGTTCTCAGACTCAGCTCAGCCTAGTTCAATGCTGTCCAGACCACTCTCTTCAACATCTCTATTACTGGTGTGCTAACCACTTGAATTGACTATTTTCACTGTCTTTTTTATATAATTTATGTACTGTTATTATATGTGTGTTGGCGTTTTGCCTATATGTGTGTCTGTGTGAGGGTGCAGCTACATAGTGACTAACAACCATTAGTTACTCAATTTCCAGGATATCTGATGCCTTCTCACCTTGGTGGGCACTTGAGATATATGTGGTACCCAGGCATAAATGCAGGAATAATACTCATACACATAAAATAAAATAAATCTGGAGAAATTTCATATGCTTTATCTGCTAATTCCATTTTATATGTACCTTAAAATAATCAGAAAATGTAAATTACATGCAAGATCTTGAAGCAATGAAAGAATTCTGTAATATTAAGATACTTAAATCATGTCATTTATATGATGTACTATTGCTTATTTAAAATAATATAAAAATACAAAATACTAGGTGATAGAAATCAAAATCACATAGGAAGTATGATACCATGTATTTGTAAGACTATCATAGAATTTCAAAGGACCAAAATAAATATTATTAAGAAATAGCAGTTCATGCTGATCTTTGCCATGTCTATTTAAGTCTGTGCCCATGATTTCTGCTTTCTCTTTCTAAAGACAGTGTTGTCCTTTAAGTCCAGTTCACTACTGTGACAGAAATGTTGGATTTTATGTAAAAGTATTTATTAATCTCTATAGAGGATGAATATCTAGAATAATTCAAGATAGTCATGTGGTTATTAGTGGTCACTCTTATCCAAATCCCTAAAGAAAAGGAGCACCAAGGAAGTATAATGGAACCGAGTCCAGTGCTCAAGGAGACAAAAAGTTCAATGAAAAGCTTGATGCTAAATGTAATAAAGGGAATGGTGACCTCAGGGCAAGACCCCACCCAGCTTAACTTCTAATTTGTGAATGGGAATTAAAGAAAAACATAGGCAGTGAAGGGAATCATCAAAAACAGAAAGCTGGTGAAAATATATTTGAATGAAGGGGTCAAGTTCCAGTCCCAGCAAGCAGAAGAACCTGGCAACTTCAGGTACTTGGTTCTGGCTTAACGTCAAGACTACAAGAAAGGGATTGTGGAATTTTCCACCACGGATAAGGAAAGCCATTCAGGCTAGGGATGTTTCAGGGGTGTCCTTGCATGGAGGCCCAGAGAGGTTATTGCATGAAGCTACAAAGGTGAAGCTGGCATATTCTTGGAGACCCCAAGAGGCTGGAGATGCCAGAGTGTAATCTGCTGTTTCCTGTCCTGATCATTTCTTCCCAAATCATCCCAGCAGCTGCTTCCCAAATTACCACACAGAGGCTTATATTAATTATAAATGCTTAGCCAATAGCTCTGGCTTGTTACTAGCTAACTTTTACACTTAAATTAACCCGTAATTCTCATCTATGTTTAGCTATGTGGCTTGATACCTTTTCTCAGTACAAAATTCTCACCTTACTGAATTTTCCTGCTACTCTCTGACTCCACCACTCTTCTTCCCAGAATTCTCCTAATCTGGCTCTCACACTCTTCCTGTCCAGCTATTGGCTAATCAGCTTTTATTAGCCAATGAGAGTAATACATATTCATAGTGTACAAAAAGATTGTTCCAAGGCACTAGAGTCCAGGAATAACTGCCAAAGGGAGTTGCTATTAGGGAGTGAAACAAGCCCAAGAGAGTAGAGTGTATAGCAGTCAGTAAAGCTGAAAGTGCTGTGATATCAGACATGGAGATTCAGGGTTTGGAGTTTTCTGTTTGTTTTCAGTCTTGCTTTGGTCCAGTGTTTCCTCACTATGCTCTTTTTCTTCCCTTTTGAAATGGTAATATATATCTGGTGCCATTGTGTGTTGGAAGTATGTGATCTGCTTTTTTATTTTGATTTTAGAGGAGGTTATGGTTAAGAGATTGTGATGTCTTAGAAGACAATTTGAACTTTGGACATCTAAATAGAGTTGAAACTGTTAGAGACAATGGGGACTTTTAAAGTTGGACTGAAAGCACTTCTACAATATGATATAGCTACAAACCTATGGGGACCAGAGAGTAGAACGTGGTGGTTTGTATAAGAATAGCCCTCATAACAGATGCCAGGAAATAACCAAATTGTGGACTGAAATCAATAAAGTAGAAACAAGGAGAAAATACAAAGAATCAATGAAACTAAGAGTTGCTTCTTGGAGAAAATCAACAAAATAGAGAAACCCTTATCCAAACTAACCAAAAGGCAGAGAGAAAATATCCAAATTAACAAGATCAGAAACAAAAATGAGAAACATAACAACAGACACAGAGGAAATCCAGAAAATCACCAGGTCATACTTCAAAAACCTGTACTCCACAAAAGTGGAAAATCTAAAAGAAATGGACAATTTTCTGGATAGGTCCAACATAGCAAAATTAAATCAAGACCAGATAAACAACTTAAATAGACCTACAACCACTGAGGAAATAGAAGCAGTCATTAAAAGTCTCTCAACCAAAAAAAAAAAAAAGCCCAGGACCAGATGGTTTCAGCACAGAATTCTACCAGAATTTCAAAGAAGAGCTAATACTTATACTCCTCAAATTGTTCCACATAATAGAAACAGAAAAAAAAAACATTGCCAAACTCCTTTTATGAGGCTACAGTTACCTGATATCCAAAACACACAAAGATGTAACAGGGGATGGGGGGGGGGGGGAGAATTACAGACCAATCTCCCTTATGAAAATTGATGCAAAAATACTCAATCAAATACTGGAAAACTGAATCCAATAATACATTAAAAAAAAATCACCTACCATGATCAAGTAGGATCCATCCCAGAGATGCAGGGATGGCTCAACATATGAAAATCTATCAATGTAATCCACCATATAAAAAAATTGAAAGAAAAAAAAAGCACATGATTATCTCATTAGATGCCTAAAAAGCCTTTGGCAAAATGATAAAGGTCTTGGAGAGATGAGGGATACAAGGAATATATCTAAACATAATAAAGGCAATTTACAGCAAACCAACAGCCAACATCAAATTAAATAGAGAGAAATTCAAAGTGATTCCACTAAAACCAGGAGCAAAACAATGCTGTCCACTCTCTATATATCTATTCAATATAGTACTGGAAGCTCTAGCTAGAAATCAGTATGGTGGTTTCTAAGAGAACTGGGAATCAATCTACCTCAAAACCCTAAGAAGAAGGCATAGATTGCCATGGGAAGGGGAAATAGGTGAGATATCCTGGGTAAACTGGGGTGGGGTGCATTATTTGGGATAGGAATGGGGGATGAGAACATGAGGGAATGAGATGGTAGAGTTGGGGGAGGAATGGAGTAGAAGAGCAATGAAAGAGATATCTTGATAGAGGGGGCCATTATGGGGTTAGGGAGAAACTTGGCACTAGTGAAATTCCCAGGAATCTACAAAGATGACCCCAGCTAAGACTACTAGCAATAGTGGAGAGGGTGCCTGAACTGGCCTTTCCCTGTAATCAGACTGGTGAATACCTAGTCATCATAGAGCCTTCATCTAGTAACTGATGGAAGCAGATGCAGAGATCCACAGCCAAGAACTATCCTGAACTCCAGGGTCCAGTCAAAGAGAGGAAGGAGGGATTATATGAGCAAGGGGGAGGGGGGAGGGTCAAGATCATTATGGGGAAATCTACAGAGACAACTGAACCAAGCTTGTGGGAACTCTCAAACTAGACCAACAGCTGTGGAGCCTACATAGGACCGAATTAGGCCCTCTGCATACGGGAGACAGTTGTGTAGCTTGGTCTGTTTGAGGAGCCCCTGGCAGTGGGACCAGTATCTATCCTTGTGCATGAGCTGGCTTTTTGGAGCCCATTCCCTATGGTGGGATGCCTTGCTCAGCCTTAATGCACAGAAGAGGGGCTTGGTCCTGCCTTAACTGAATGTACCAAGCTTTGTTGACTCCCCATAGGAGGCCTTACCCTTTTGGAGGCTTGGATGGGGAGTGGGGTGGAGGAGGCAGGAGGGGAGCTGGAGGAAGGATGAGAGGGGGAACTGTGGTTGGTATGTAAAATGAATAAAAAATAAAGAAAAAGTGAAAAAAATTATAAAGAATGGCCCTCTTAAATCCATATATTTGAATGCTTAGTCATCAGGGAGTGGCATTACTTGAGAAGAATTAGGAAGTGTGGCCTCTTTGGAGAAGGTGTGGCCTTGTTAGAGGAAGTATGTCACTGAGGGTGGGATTTGGGGTTTAAGAAGCCCAAGCCAGATCCAGTGTCTCTCTTTCTCCCTTCCTGATGCCTATGGATCCCGATGTAGAACTCTCAACTTCTTCTTCATCATCATGTCTGCCTTTGCTCATGCTACCATGCTTCCTGCCATGCTGATAATTAAACTGTGATCAAGCGCCAATTGAATCATTTCTTTTATAAGAGTTCTCACAGTCATGGTGTTTCCTCACAGCAATACAACACTAACTATGAAAGCACCCAAACAGTATTTAAACCTAAGATTTTCCTGCTCTTATCCATATGTCTTATTCTACGGCCTCCTTATGTGCATACTAGTGTTTTATGAAAGTAATGACCTCAAGAACACCTCATCATGTTAATCCAATCACTGACTAATTTTTTCAATGATCCCATTGAAAATTTTCTTTACTCTATTTACTTATTTACATCTCTTGCCTACTATCTTTTTCCCCAACATCCATCATTGCTTCTGAAATTATCTACTATTGAGTCATATTTAGTCAGTTCATTATAAGAAAGTCAAAGTTACTCTTACACAGGAAAACATTAATGAACTGCTAGAATAATATCTGAATCTTCTAATACAGAATGCAATAACATCATTTAGGATGTAACTTTACCATTCACATTGCTTTTGACCCTTTCATGTGCTTCTGCTTTTTTAAGAGTCTTTTGCCGCTACTCTCCTCCTACTGTGTTCTTTATTTTTTGCCAACACTTACGCTCTTAAACTTATTATTGGGAGTAGAATACAATCCTCACCTAGATGTCCACATCCTGATCCTTGAAACTGCATGCTATGTGATTAAATCATGAGTTAATTTAATGTGATTAAATTGAAGATCATGAGATGAGAGGGTCACCTGGGATTATCCTGGTATGTGTGAAGTAATCACAAGGTTCCTTTTAACTAAAGAGGGAAATAGAAGATTCCTAGAAGCAAGAGTTTTTGGAGAAATGATTCATGGTTGAAATAGTGACAGAAAGGAAAATGTGTGTGACATTTGGAGACCCTAAGAGACAAATAATTGAATTTCCTCTAAAGTGTCCAGAATTAATGCATCGCTATCAATACGCTGATTTTATCTTAGTGAGACTGATTTATGACATTGGCCCTCTAGAGCTGTTTCATAATAAATCTGCATTGTTTTAAGTCATCAAGGGTAAGGAGTTAGGTAATAGAAACAAGAGGAAACTAATACACTCAAATGCTTTGTCTTTATTTTCTTTGAATATTTTGCATTTTCCTACCTGAAAGTGTCTGCTCCCTTTTACCTACCTACACCTCTTTTCTCCATTTCTTATTTAGACTAATTATAAGTTCCTATGGAAACTTTTCACATACAAATAGATGTATGGATGAGTTTCCTATTAAGCACCTATATGTTAATGTGTAATTCAATTGATTATTTCATGAATCATGAGGTCAGAATCAGTTTCAATGTGTTAAAGTTAGAATGAAAACAAGCCTAATTTAAGCTGGAGGAGCTACTTTTTGTGACATTCCAGCTTCCTATGTTTTCTGGCTTTTGGCATCTTCTCCAAAGTACTTCAAGATTTTCTTCCTATGATTTTGCTGTAGTTTGATGTGATGTGATATGATGTGTGTGTATATGTGTGTGTGTGTGTGTGTGTGTGTGTGTGTGTGCGCAAACATACAGAGATCACAAAGGTGATTTGTCTCCGCTTCTCATCTCACTGTAGGTAAGCTGGGATTACAGACATGCACTTCTATATCCAACTTTATGTGAGATTTGGGAATCCAAATTCAAGGCCTCATGCTTTTAGGATAAGTCGTTTCCCTTGCCCGAAACCTTTTATTTCAATGGCATTATCTACTAACAATAACCTTTATCTCCTTCTTTTATTTTTTTTAAATTTAGAAGTATTTATTATATTCTAATATATTAGTGTCCTGCTTGAATATCTGTCTGTCTGTGTACCACGTACATTCCTAGTGTCCATGGATATCAGAGGAGGGTGTTGCATTTCCTGGAACTGGAGTTATGAACAATTGTGAACCATCATGTGGGTGTTGGGAATAAAACTTAGGTCCTCTGCAAGAACAAATGCTCTCTCTCTCTCTCTCTCTCTCTCTCTCTCTCTCTCTCTCTCTCTCTCTCTCCCTCCCTCCCTCTTAATTGAAAATATTGTACTCTCTCACACAATAACCAGACTGATGCTAGGACAGAGGGTCACTCTCTGAAAACTGACAGCAGGGCCCCATTGCCAAGGACAACATCCACACACCTCATTAAATGTAGAAAGGTCAAGTTGGTGCCTGCATAAAGCCTTCACCTCTACATTTAGGCTCTTTCACCAGAAAAGGTCCTATGCAGGCTATGGACAGAGAATCCTGGACACCAACAGAGTCACAAAACCATTGACCTACAATCTGTCCTACCTACAAAATGTGCTGGCCCAATGTTGACCCAGAACTTGTGTGAGTGGCCAACCAAGGTCTGGTTTAACAAGTGCTCTTAACAGCTGAGCCATCTATCATTCCCTGCCTCTTCCTTTTAAGAATTTCTTGGTTACATCAGTCCCATGGGGATAATGTAGGATAATCACACAATCTCAATATTCATGCTTTAATAATATCTATAAAGTTCAACTTGCCATATAACATTCACATTTGAAGACAGCATATAAATCTTTAGGCAATCATAATTTATCCTATTATGTCTTCTTCTTATAAATGCAATGTTTTCACTAAAAGTGGTTTTCAGTCTTTATGTAACCAAAATATGTGTGTGTTGTACCTTATTTAATATTCAGTTTCCTTTACTCTTTATAATGAATTGAAAAATGTATTTGCTTGCCACTTAAATGCTATCTGTTTTTATCTGTATGACTTCTGTATTTGAATGTGTAAAGCATTTTCAAAACACACAGAAAATGAGCATAATTCATGAAAATTTTCCAAGGCAGGCCATTTCATTTTCAAAATAGCAAATGTGAGCCTACCTTCTGGTGCAAGCCTATAAGAGAAAAGAAGTAGGTCAAATCAGATCAGGTGCCCAAGTTTTCAGAAGAGACTTAAAGGTAGGGTGACATTCAGTAATTTAAATTGTCCTTGGTTGTAACAATGAGTCTGGTTTTGAATTCATAGAAGGAACAAGTTCAAGTCAAGTGTCTGGAATTGACTGTTCTAGAATATGTTTTCCAAACTATATTTACTAAAAAGTCCTGATACTTTTAAATATAGAAACTGTCATAGTTAGAGAACTTCATAAAACAAAATAAATTAATAGACAATGTAAAATTAAAATCTATGTGTTAATAAAAAAATCACAAATGCACCACAACAAAAAGAATTACAGAAAACAAACATGGTGTTCACTAGCAATAAGAAGTAATGTAGACCTCTATCATTTTCAACTGCACTAATAAAAAGTTATAGGTGAAATTTCTTCCATGAAAGAATTTATAAGCCCCTTGATGAATGCCATGCATGCCACTATTTAAAGTATTTAGCCTGACAAATGAGCTTGCTTCTGCATGATGGGTTATGCAATCTAGGTGAATCAGATGAAAATAGTACCCACATGGAACAGTAAGTATTTAAATGGTGTTCCTGTTTTTTATTAATAGAACAAAGGAAGAAGCTAGTCTCTGAGAGGCTTGTTGAGAAGACAAAAGATAAAATTTACAGTGATTTCAGGCGATCTTAGGCAGCTAATTTTTAACTCTAATGTAGAGTAGAGCAAGTTAGTTCCATTTTCAAGTTTCATTTTCAATCACTTTCAATGGTAATTTTAATAATTATACTATAATTTTTTTAAATTCATATTTTTATAGCTAAATAGAAGAAAGTTTTAAATATATCTTATATATGTCTGCCTCTGCCTCTCCAGTACTGGTACTAATGGCATCCCACAACACAGCCAACTTATTCTTACTTGTTTAGGAAACTCGGAGCACATATTTTATAAAATTAAGTCTTTAAAAAGTACTTCTTACACCATGGTAAGAATATATTGTATGAAAAAAAAAACCCTTTTTTAAAAAAAATCAGTTCTTTTAGTCTAAGATTATACTATAATCACATCATTTCTTCCTTCCTTTTCTTCCCGCCAAACATGCCCATAAAGCCCTCCTTACTGTCTTTCAAATTCATGAACTCCTTTTTCATTAATTGCTGTTACATGCATATATGTCTATACATATATATTCCTAAATATAAACTGCTCAGTTTGTATAATGTTACTTCTATGTATGTTTTCAGGGCTGATTGTTCGTTATTGAATAATTGGTGTGCTTTTCTCCGGGGAATACTTTCTCCTGCTCTCAGCATTCCTTAATTGCCTGTAGTTATTTGTGCATGACTGAGGCTGCATGGCTTTTTCCCTATTCACTTAGGCATGTCCTAATTCAGCTCATGTTTAGGTTGTCATTGTGAGTCTATGTTAGATTCTCCTCTTTGACATTATGACATTGAAAACAATATTGTCTTTTATCTTTGCAACCTAAAAATTGAAAACACTGATCTGTGAATATAATAAGAATTAGAATGTAGTTAGGGAATTATGTGATCTAGTAAGGTGTTGGTAGTCGATTATCTTCTAAGATCCATGACTTCACTAGTTTGGGGTAGTTGACTACATTTCTAGTACCAGGGATAATTTCCCTCCAGTTGAAAGTACCTTAATTCTACATAGACAGCTGCTGGACAACACCAACATATAAGTGCCACTATTTCACCCTATCATGTCCTGCTGGTCATTTTTTCTGATTCATTGGTGTCACATCATGGTAGGACCATTCTTCCCTCACTTCAAAACTTGCAATGTACTTTCTGGTGCTATGGAAGTTAGACAGAAGAAAGGGGTTTTCAGGTTAGATCCAACTTAATACATGTCATGTGTCCAAAGTGTGCTGTGTGTGTCTTCAGCATTCAGGGCTTACTTTCAGCCTCTGCCAGGCATCCAAGGGCAAGAGCAACAGCCTATTGTTTCTTTGGAAGCTATTTAGACTACTACCCTGAGCAATTGCTTGAAAGATTTCTACTGACTGCTGCTCTAGTTTTTGATAGTCTATAGTTCGTATGGGAGCGTTGTCAGCCTACATAGTATAACTTTATTACATATAGCCTTTATCATTTTATAATCATGTTATATTATAAGTCATATTATTTTATATTTACCTAAAATTTATAAGTGTCAGTATAAAATAATATGATTCCTTGAGGTTTATCATACAGTTGTAGTGCGAATTCTAATCGGTCTTAATAGAAACCCAAGAGTCAGATATTGGAGCAAATGCTGAAAGATCAGAGAAGTAAAGAAGCCAGCCACTAGAGAGACTTCTTATCTCCCTACTAAATCCTCAGACAGAAGAGGGCTGAGCTCCTGTCTCCTCCTGCCTTATATTACTATCTCTCTCACCCTAGTGCTGGGATTAAAGTCCTGAGCCTCCACCGCCTGGCTTTGTTTCTCTGTTAGGATGGATCAATCTCTTATAGCCCAGGGTGACCTTGAACTTCTGATCTTCCTGCTTCCTCCTTCCAAATGCTGAGATTAAAGGTGGGTGCCACTACTGCCTGGCCTCTATGGTTAAATCTGCACTCTGATATCCAGGCAAGCTTTATTCATTAGAGCACAAACAAAATATCACCACGTACAAACTGGGTGTTGTTTATTCTTCCTCCCTCATTTTCCCTCTTCCCAGCTAGGTCCTCCTTCCCCATTTCTCCATTTCCCCTTCATATCATCTGTATTATGTCACACCCCTTCGCAAACCACCACCCCGTGGTCCCACTCTACTTTCTTGCTTCTGCGGTTACTCCATGTTGGGTAGTCATATCTGAAGGTTTGGAGTTACTAACAGATGAAAGAGAACACGTGGCATTTTTTAGGGTGGTGTCGGGGTTACTTCTCTCCATCTAATCTTTTCAAAGTTCATCCATTTACCTGAAAATTTCATTCCTTCATTTTTCTTTATAGCTGAATAATATGCCATTGTGTATACGAATCACAGTTTCACTATCCATTCACCTGTTCAAAGACATTTAAGCTGTTTCCATTCCACAGCTATCACCCTTCATCAAAGAAGCTTCTCTCTAGAGTAAAAGAGACCGATACAAAAGGCTACGACTGGGGACCCAGCAGTGGCAGCTCATGCCTTTAATCCCAGCACTTGGGAGGCAGAGGCAGACAGCTCTCTGTGAGTTCGAGGCCCACCTGGTCTACAGAGTGAGATCCAGGACAGGCTCCAAAGCTACACAGAGAAACCTTGTCTGGAGAAAAAAAAAATACTACAATTGGACACAATGTAAAGATCAATGGACTATGGGGTGTCAAGCTGCAATGAATACATCTGCAGCATAACTCCTACATCTATGGCTCTGGGAACATTATGGAAAAGGGGACTGAAAGATTATATAATCCAAAAAGCCAGGGCGCCTGCTGTGTGACTGCCTCTTTTAGAAAATGCTGCATGAACAAGACCAGAACACTGACAGCATCAATAGACACGCTAACGTAGCTCAGGGAAAATTTCATGGAGTCCCATCCCTTGACAAATAACCACAAGCAACTAACAACGACCAAGAGCAGTAGAATTAGCCTCTCTCAGGCTGAGTCCCCTGAATGCTCATCTAATAGAAAGTTGTCAACCCTGACACCACACACACACAAACAGCAAAAATGAACCCAGTAGGGTGTATTTATATATTTATTCACATATCTGTGAGTTTATCTGTGTGTGTGTGTGTGTGTGTGTGTGTGTGTGTAACATTAACTAAAGAAAAGATAACTCAATTTGAGAGTGGGGAAACATGGTGGGGATGCTGGAGGGGAATAAGAGGGGTTAAGGTGAAGTAATTATGTTTTAATTAAAAATGTAAAAAGAAATTTGAACAACCTTCAAAAAGGAAATATTATGAATTCTGAATGTATGACGAAAATCTATTCGATTTACATATCTGAAAAGTTGAGACCAAACCCATTTTAACTTGTAGAAATACCAAAGATTGGTTCAGTAATTCAAATGTTTTGAAAAGAACATTCAGTTTCTTCCATGTATTAATGGTTGTTTATAAACAGCTTTCTATATTACTACACAATAATAATCCTAAATGAAAATGTTTGAGTTTTCTTAGGATAATAAATCTTACCATGTTACTAAACACATTATAACAGTAAATGTCTCCATGAAGGAAGTGATATATTGGCATTCATTCAGGCACAAGCTCATTTTTTTAACTACATAATAACTGTAGAAGTTGTACTGATATTGCAGCTGGGTTTTCAGTACAGACTCTTATAAAAATCTGAAGTACCAAGCCATAATTTAAAACTATGCAATCTTTTATATTTTAAGTTTCAGTGTTCTACTTCTGGAAATGAAACTAAAAAGTGTTCCGTGTCATTACTCTGTTCGAGTGATACATGCATTAAAAGAACTGCCACGCCAGCTACATCTGCACATTTGCAAGTTGCAATGTTAAAGGCACTGGCAGCTTGGTTCCCTAAGATGATTTTTCTTCTCACTGGCCTTTGCTGGAATACTGCACAGGCTAAAAGCATCCCTTCACTCTGATGCACTGCACAAAACAACATGGAATGGAAAACTTCCCCTTTGCATTTGACTTAGATGTCGATTTCTTCTGTGTTTCCCTAGGACAAGGCCAGACATAGATCCTTCTCAAACAAGTTCTTGGCCTTGCAGTTGACTATACTGAGAGATCTGGGAGGAAATCTTGCTAATTTGACTGGGTGAAATGTTAGCTAAGCTTTTCTTCTTAACTTAGGATGCAGAATTCCACTTTACCTCAACCTGAGGCATCATCAAACCGAAAAACTCTTTTAAACCAGCTCAGCACGATGAAAAAAAATCCCCTAATCTGCTGTCTAAGGAGACCTCCTGATCATCACACATCCATATACCTGACTCCCCCAGCTCCGTTTACTCTTCTCAATTAAAACAAGGCTGAAAACGGACCTTCCACCCTTCTTGATTAAGGAGGATCATTAGGATCCTTTGGACAAACCCTTTCTATTTTAATGTTCTCAGTGTCCCCTAGCAACAGCCCCTAACTCCTGCAACAAGAGTCCTTTTGGACATAGCTTTTCTTTATCCAGACTCAGATAATTTTTGTACCATTATTATTCTTTAAATTTTTAAATGTTTTATCACTTTTTGACAAAGTATATTCAGAGAAGACTATTTCATTGTCAGTAAATTAAGACAAAATAAATACTAATACAAATATCATTTCACTAATTTTGTATTATGTTAAATTATAAACTTAAAATCATTCTTAATAAAACCACAAAAAAATGTAAGTACACAATATCATATATTTTTGTCTAATCTTTACCCTTTTCTCTTATTTTACTAAACACACCATATATTATATTGGTCTCCAGGCTGAATATCTTATTCCACAAGATGAACATTAAAACTTGAACAAATCATTAATGAAATGAATTCACCAATCACATGCTCATATATAATAGGCTGTAACCTTGTCATAAAAATGTTAGAAGTCCTCTTCATTGCTATCCTTATTTTCTTTCAAACAAGAGACAAATACTGAGCCTTCCCTCTTTGCAGGCTCTGATTATGCAGCCTGGTGAATGTGTTCAGAAATCTGGAGTCTGGCTTTACAGCCTTTCTCATGCTAGAGGTACTTCCATCCACCTGCTGCAAAATGGCTGAAATTGGAATGTACGCTGCCATTCCCTTTTGCTAAGTGTGGAGGTTTTAGTAAGACAAGAAGCTCATAAATAAGATATCAGCTTTAAGGTCTGTTTCAATAATGAAAGTAACCAAGGGACTTATCCAGTTTAAAAGTACTTATATTCTAACTTAACTTTAAATATTAAACAATAAATAGTTGTGGACCTTGCATCCTCAAAGAGTAATGAATGAAGACCTAATGTGCCTTACGTCATATTCACGCCATCATTTCCTCTGTTACCATAATACACATTTTCATTGGACATTATTTCGCTGAGATTCAACTACTAAGGACTGAATTAAAATATTGAAGGCAAACTATTTGCTACAGAATTTTTAAATTTCTAATATCAAATCTTCCCCCACGTTAAACTTTTCTTTCATATTTAAGTTTATTTTTGAGACAGGGTCTTTCTATGTAGCTCAAGGCTGCCAAGAATTTATAATCTTCCTGCCTCTGCTTCCCAAACTTGGGCCTCATGCACACGTCATGTGGCACAGCACTAGCTTGCTGTCTCAGTTTTGAAAGATTTGTTCAGGTAGTAAAATATCAATGCACAGTTTGTTTGGGCCAAGGAAAATAATTAAAATACATGAATTTTCTTTGGGGACAACATTGGTATATATGTACAGCATATTATTTTAATATAAACAGCAACTTCAAAAAGGTATGTAGGTACTTTACACAGGACAAAAGACACACATTTACTTGACGATACTAAATTTTCAACTATATAAAGCATATTTTTTTGAAATACAAATTTGGTATATAATGAGACTGAACTTTCATTTATTATCTCATGATACATAAAGTCAAGAATCATAGTGAGAGGTACAAAATTGTCACCATGAGTGAAGAACAATGTAGATTTATATTAAGTTGGATTCAAGTACCTACTCCCTCCTAATCTCCCTTTCAAAGCAAAAGCACAAAATAAGTGGGAACCAAACAAAATAAATCCCCATTCTGTATCCAAGCATCTATTTCCCTGATAAAAAAAAAAGACTAAAGTCATCAAGCACAACTCCCTCGCACCTGCACTGCACCTTACCCAAGAGTTTATTCATAGTCTGCGCATCGTTGATCTCACATGACTGTAAAGCAAATTACCTGCAGGTACCTCCAACATGGTAGGTATGTTGGAGTATCTCCTTCCTTTAATACATAACCTTATTCCCATCCTAAAATATCACTTGATAATTCTAACCACAGTTTAGTCTGTTTTGCTTCGAGCATAATGTTTATTAGTACAACAACTGTCTTTATGTTTTTAACACTGTAAATGCTTCTACTTTTTAGCTTTTCTTAGTATTTAGTAACAAAATCAGCCACTGCCACCACACGGGAAGAAAAGAGTATCTAAGTTCCCCCCAGTTGGAAAAGCACCAGGGTCCTACATTATGGTGATGGGTGAGTCACAAATAATGATTAAACCATTTAGGAGTAGGTAAAACCAAGGCAGATTCTCTAGGGTATAGAGCATTTTTATGCAACCAGTGTTCATGATCCAGGGCTACAGTCCATTTATTGATAGACCTTAACATGAGGGAAAATACGAACACCTAAGAAGTTGGTGAGGCTCCTGATAGCCTTGTAATTCCTAAAGTGAAATTATTTTCTACTTATGCCTCAGAGAGAATGGGGTTGCCTATGAGCCCGTCCTTTCTCCCATTCCTCTCTCTGCCTTTGCCTGTCAATCCCTTCATCCCCATTATCATCTCTTCCTTTGCATCTTTATCTTCTCTGTACGACCTCGGGCTTTTTGCACATGATTCTGAAGCGGATGAGTTGGCTAAGTCATGTTGTTATCTGCAGATGGGAAACTCATAGGAAGAACTAGAAACCTCTCAAAGAAGTCGAGAACACAGCAATTCATCCTTCCGGAAGTCATTCCCACAGGCATTTGTGGTACTGTTTGGCAAGACTTTATAACTGAAATGAACTAATGAATTGCAGTACATGAATCTTTAGTCAAATGATCCAAATGTAGTTATTCATAAATGTACTCTTTATTTCCACTTTTTCCTGATTCATATATAAAATAATGACACATGCAAATACATTAGTCCTAGCATTACCAATTTGCATTCTGAATTCACCACTGGAGACCAGCCCTTCCCTTGTTTGTGATGTTATTTTGGGTTGTACTATTTGTGTGACTCTTTTCATCCATTTTTATGCTTCACTGATCCATATTTTAACCATGAGTCTATTTTTGAGAACTAGGGATAGAAGGGAGCAAAGGCATAAAATGCAAAATTATAAATTTAATAATGTTAACAGTAGCATGAAAATGGCGTGAAAAATGTATTAGGTGAGACAAACTGTGTCCCATTAGCGAAATCTTTGCAGATAAACAAACCAAAGCGGTCCTTAAAAGGACATTCGGAATTTTAGAGGGCAAAAGTGGCCATTAACTGTATGAGTAGTGAGAATTCTATGCAAATAAAAATTAATCTTACATATCAGATTCATTTAGGGTTCTAAACAAATTAGTTTCATGGATTCTTTTGTGTGTTCCTATTCAAACTGACAGACTGCTTGTGACATGGCCCAAAAAACATACTTTAATTCTGCTAT
The DNA here is from genome assembly GCA_902168325.1 of Peromyscus nudipes. Classification (NCBI taxonomy): domain Eukaryota; kingdom Metazoa; phylum Chordata; class Mammalia; order Rodentia; family Cricetidae; genus Peromyscus; species Peromyscus nudipes. The sequence continues at coordinate 21,506 of CABHPH010161035.1, forward strand.
GGATGTCAAATTAAATCATGTTTCCTCTCACATTTCTAGTCTCTAAATTCATTGCACATCACCACTTTCTTTGTCTTTTTTTTTCCCTGAGACATTGTATATGTACATGCATATCCACTCAGATACAGTAATCAGGAAATGGATGAGAAGAGCCGCTGTGTTTTGACCTATTATCATAATTTAAAGTGGCTGAGCAGGGCAGAAAGAGAACAAAAGCTGTGGACCCTCCAGTCTTATCTCTAAGAAGCCAGATGAAACCCAGCAGCAGCTTTCACTCGTCCACTGCAGCCATCTTCTTGACTGAATGTGCAGTCACTACATCTTACCTCAGGAGGGTGCCACCTTAGCTTTAGAGCACGAAGAACCAAAAGGAGGCTGATAATAAAATAAATAAACAGTAAATAAATAAATAAACCATTGCTCATTACAATTGTGACTTTGCACACGTACCTCGTGAGTAGCCTTGTTGGGCAAAATTCCCAAATCATCTTCCTGACGCACACAGTGCTACACTGAATATACATCAGTGTTTATACAAAAAAAACTTGATTAATTTAATAAATGTAAGAATTTGGAAAATGCTTTGCAAAAAATAAATATCCCATGCCTTAGGATCAGTATGCTGATTTGTTCAAAATATCTTCACTTTCTGTTCTTTATTGTAAGGAAAGAATGCTGATCCTTACATTTTGTCTCTAAAAATACATTGTAATCAAATGGAATGCTCTTGCCCTTAATATAAATATAAAACTTTGATATAAATAGAATTGTATTCAAACACATGAATAAATGATAAAGTTGAAAATAAAGAGCTTACCCAAATTATTTCATAATTCATTGTTTCTTACAAGTTTAAGGGTCTTAAAAGAAATATTAAAAGTACTTTTAGTTTCATTGGCATATGAGTATATCACATATATATATATACATATGTGTATATATATGTGTGTGTATATATATATGATAAACATAGGTTGATCCACATGTTGATAGATTATTTTATTTAGTTCACACGAATTGAACATTTATGAAGAGCAGGGCTCCACACCATTTAATAAACTTAGCCCTAAATCTCAGCTTTCCCTATACAGTGGGGCTTTACTACTCATACAAGTAGAAATTTCACTGCGTGGAATCTATAAGTGACACAGAGAAGGGCAACATGTAGAGGATTTTTTTTTTGCATTTTAGTTTATGTTTATCAGCAATCCTACTTATAATGCTGACTAAGATTCCTTTATCTAATGAAGTTTATGGGAAGATCAATTATATCTTGAAACTGACTGGCAGAAAGGAGCTAATGATGTTCAAGAGGCACCTAACAGCAGGGTTGGTAAGGCAAGCCTGAGGCTGCTCTATATAAAATGTATAAATGATAAGCCTGAGGATACGGCTCAATAGCAGGTCACTTATCTAGTATGTGCTAGGCTCTAGGTTTAATCTTCAGTACTGAAAAAGAAGTTAGCAATTCTAAAACCATCTAGCTTCAACAGGAGGCAATTTCTAACCAGAATGAGCTTTCTACCCATTACCAGGCACATTATTGCAGACCCTTATCACAAGGAGTTTGCCTAAACGTTATGCTGTTCAAGAGAACCTGATACCAGTTTTTAATGTGTTACTATTTTTGGTTTTATTCATTTGCACCTGTCATACTTTTAAAATGGCCAATATCTTCTCTTAATATTGACAGAACTAAGAATTTTCAATTCTATTATGATGCTAAAATGATGTCATCGGCATTAAAAGTCAGCTATTGTTACAATTGTATTCACATGTCCGTGGAGAGGGCCATATCCGAAACTCCTTGTCTATTATTTTGAAGAACTAGAGAATTTCTAAGACAATTGGTTCCAAGAATAGATGGTCTGTAAAGGTGGAATTTTCTTTTTTATAGAATTTAAAGTTATCATATGTGATAAAAGAAACCTTTTTTCTTGGGCAACAAAAAAATAGGTTCTCTAAAAAAAATACAAATTCTGTGAGAAGAGATTTTTAAATAACCATCTCAGTTCTTTAAATTAGCCTAAATGGTACTATTAAGAGCACCATTGGGCACCTGAAGTTGTGATCACTTTTGTCAATGAATACTTGACAGAATATGTGAAAGTCATTCATTAGCATTCTTCACAGTATAATGCAGCAGGAGATGAGGACCCTGAATTAACTACATTTTGCCAATTATTGTACTGAAGGTCAGCTGAAGACCGGGATTGCTTTTTGACAGAATGTCTGATTGAAGAATGTGACTTTTTAGAAACTGTGGAATTTAAGATCAAGATTATTTGAAATATATAAGGAAAATGTTAAAGAAGAGTAGTAATGAGCACATATGACACCGGAAGTTTCAGACTGTTTGGGCTTTGCTTTGTATCAGTTGACATCATCACCCTAAAACTCTCTGAAAGTTGAGCATTTCCACTGCTGATCCTTAGCAAGAGGCCCTTGAGAGGGGACGATGCATAAGATTTTGAAATCATTGTCTGGAGTTCAACCTAAGTGACACCACTTCCTGGTTCATTGAGCTTCCATGAGATTGATATAGCACTTAAAACACATCCATCTTGCAGAACTTTGATGGGGGATGTATTTTAAAATGCGAATTAAGTGCTTGTGCAGAAACTTTTTTTTTTAAATTTTCTCCTTTCTTAATCCTTTGTTCTCATCTAAAAATTGTAGGCACCAGATTGCCTAGGTTACAATCTAAAGATTACTGTCTCTGGGCTTCCGAACTAAAGGGATTTGGGCTCGTAATTACATTCTTCATGCGTGATATTTTATGGTTTCATGTTTTCCTTCCTACTTTTTTGTTGTAGTTAATATGTAGTGTTAGGTAAGACATAGCTCTATCAAGGTCTGTACTAGGAAGGAATCAGCACTCACAGAAACTGCCAAAGTACTGGCGGCTCTGCACGCAGTTTCACCTAGTCCTCAGCACACGGAGGCACTTCACAAGGGGCAGAGCAAACAGGGAGGAAGCAGCTGGACTGGAGCCAGCCAACTGTGAAGTCACAGAGCAGCAAAGCAGTGCAGGCATGTCACCTAGTTACCATGTGCATGGCCGAAGCCCTGAGGCTGCTAGTAAGAGAAAAGGACTATTTGATCTTAAAGCAAGAACTATGAAGAGAAGGGTGAGTATCGCTTAAGAGATGCTATGACCAACTGTGTAGGCAGTTTATTAACAGTAAATTAAACCTCCTCGGTATACTGAGGTTAGATTAAAAATACCAGAATAATTATTAAATGTAATATAGATGTTTACTGTAAATATCTAACCTTAAATGTTTTGTTTTTTTAATATCTATATATAAAACACAGTGAAGAAAGGAAGGAAAATTCATGATAACTCATCATATATCATAAGACACCAGCTTCTGAACAAAAGAACCATGCCAGTCACTGTGACTCTAGACAGAGAACGAAGAAGTCCTCTACGAGCCCCATGGGTTTACAGAAGTCTGTCAATCTCTCTGTCCATCTTCCGGATCATTATTCAAGTCGCTATCCCCAATTTCGCTAGATATGGAAGATCCAGTCCAGCTCCAGCTCTGTAGATCATTTTTCTTCCTGATGGATTAGGAATTTGTTCCCTTTAAATTATCTTTGAGCTAATCTGCTGCTCAAAAAAGTAGTAGGAATGTCACCACCACCTGTGTTTGTTTTGTGTATGTGTTTATATATCTACCTCACCACCCTTGTATTATGATTGCCACACGAGAACTTAAAGCTGTCCATGGAACTGTTAGCAAAACTTAATTGTAAATGTCATGGTTTCCTTATTTCTCTTGACATATTTATTGTATCTTATTATATTGGCTCTTTCAAGGATCTGAATGTTTTTCTAGGTCAGGAAAGATAATTCTAAAGAGTCCCAAATTGATGTAAAAAAAAATTAACCAGATGTTTAGTCATTTTATTAGTAATGACCAATGGGCTGGGAAATTTACATAAATGCTTACCAAAATTCAATCGGCAAAACAGATAAATGTGTTGAATAAAGCTGGGATGGCCTTTGCATATATTTGAAAAAAGAACAATATTTTTATTCAATAAAACTGTTGCAAAAGTGTAGAAGTTTTAATATAAATTAAGTCCTCACAAGTGAAAATAATTAAATCATGCAGGGTACAAAAGGGTTTTTAACATTATCCACTACAATGTATTATTATGAGGAATGGGACTTTACATTCTTTCCATGGACACTACCTGACATATTGTAACAGTTGAAAGAACGATAGATTTTACAACTAAATTATAAAATGCAAATCAGAGAGAATAGGCATTAGTTAAGAGCCGAGCCATTCATCACAGAATATTTGGGGGTTCTGAGAAAACAACAGCTATTTGCTGGAGCATGGACAAGTTACCAATGGGGAGAGAATGACTCCTTCCTTCTCAGCAATCATAGACGCTATACACTGTCCCTTGGGGAGGAGTGGGTATCTGTTTCTAATGAACATTTTCTGTGTGACCTTTTCACGTTCAGGCCTTCCCCAGCCCTGGGAGAACTGGTGATGACCTGGTGTCTACTCAGTAAAATCAATGACTGCATAAGAACTTCCCTGTGTACTTGCCATTGGAATGGCCAGTTTGTGCTTATTGGAGTTAAACACACTGGGTTCCTAGTTCAGATCTGACATGGTTTACTGTGGTGGTATTGTGTTCCCCAAAATATTGTGTATGCTAATAAACTTATCTGGGGTCAGAGAACAGGACAGCCACAATATTAAACATGAGGATAGGCAGTGGTAGCATACGCCTTTAATCCTAGCATTCCAGAGACAGAAATCCCTCTGGATCTCTGTGAGTTCAAGGCCACATGGGAAACAGCCAGGCGTGGTGACCCACACCTTTAATCCCAGAAAGCCACACCTTTAATCTCAGGGAGTGGTGGTAGAAAGCAGAAAAGTATATAAGGCGTGAGGACCAGAAACTAGAGGCTTTTGCCCTGGGGAGGCCTTTGGCCTGGAGAAGCATATGGCTGGTTAAGCTTTCAGGCTTTTAGCAGCAGTTCAGCTGAGACCCATTCTGGATGAGGGCTCGGGGCATCCAGTCTGAGGAAACAAGATCAGCTGAGGATCCAGCGAGGTGAGATAGCTGTGGCATGTTCTGTCTCTCTGACCTTCCAGTGTTCACCCCAATACCTGGCCTCAGGTTTGATTTTATTAATAAGACCTTCTAAGATTCATGCTACAGTTTACAATCTTAACATAGGTATCTTTTAAAAACACAAACCCTGCTAAGCCTCTTGGCACACACCTTTTTAGTTCTAGCACTCAGGTGGCATAGTGAGTTCCAGGGCTATAAGACTACATAGTGGGACCCTGTATTACCTCTCAAATATTAAAAATAAAAATAAATATGAAAATTCTCACAGGTTTAGGTAAAAATAGATTAATACAAGGAAAGTCCTGAAGACTTCATTGCCTACTACAACTGTTAGGAATACACACACACACACACACACACACACACACACACACACACACACACATATATGTATATATCTACAAAGTCTCGAAACCAGTACTGGAGCAACCTCAAATGACAAAAATAAGAAACTTCCACATTACCCTTACTTGTGTGATAGGCAGGTTTTGTTGGTTTATGGGCTTTCAAACAGCACAGTGAAGGCAACACCCTTTCCATATGCATTAAAATTTATTTTATTCTTTTTTCTTTTATTCTTTCTTTCATACAATCTTGACCACAGCCTCTCCTCCCTCCACTCAGTTCCCTTCCTCACTTCCCCTCTCTCCCAGATCCACTGCTCCTCTTTTTCCCTTCAGAAAAGAGCAAGCCTCTCAGTGATGTCAACGGAACACAGCATAGCAACAACAAGATGCAATAAGACTAGACACAACCCTCATATCAAGGCTGGATAAGGCAACTCAGGAGAAGGAAAAGGGTCCCAAGAGCAGACAAAGTGTTTGGGACATCCCCCTCTTGAGTCCCACAAAAAGTACATTAAAATTTAAATTAAACTGAAATCACAAGGACATGGGGAGTATAATTTGCTCCAAAATAATGAAATTATTTTGTCCTTTAATCGCAAATCATGAGGAGTAAAGGGCTTAATTGCTATATATTTTTTCATTTAATGCTTGCTACATCTAGTGATATCGGTTGTCTTGATCGCCCCGCTTCAGATGGAAGCCTGCCTGAGGCCCAGTGAGCTGTGCTCGGCCCTGTCCTCCCTACTCCTCCTTGCAGATAGATTCCTCTTGCCCTTGCTTAGTTAATACATCTGCAATGAAAATAATGACAGATTCTCTTCATTGCAACATAAGTAGGCATATAGTACATGATGCACTCTTATTTTTGGTGGGGGATATCAAAATAGAGGAATGTTTGTTATGTAGCCAGAAGGGTAATTATTCTTGTAGATAATGCTTCATGCCTTAATCACAAATGTTTAATTTGTATTTTCTATATTTTTAGAGATTTGTGTACATGTAAATCCACATCTTATAAAAGTGCTTATTTAAGAACATAGACCTGTGTGTCCATGTGTGAGTCCTAACAAACTTAACATTAAGCCCATTCTTTAGCTATCTTTGTGTTTATTTTTTGTTATAGTAAACACAAAAATCATTCAATTACCTATGTAATTTTACATGAACATGTAAATTCATAAATGTTCAAATTAAATACATAGCAAGTTAGATTCAATGAACATTTTCACTAACCATAATCTTTGAAAAATAAAAAATAAAAACAAGGGCGTAGCAGTCTGTCAGAGTAAGGCAGGACTTCAATCTGAGGTTTGTGATGTCATCATAAAAGAAGTCCAGCACCTAAGTTACCATGGTTTCCTGCAGAAAGTCTCAAACCCTCAAAATCACCAGAATGAGTGGTCATCACAGAAAATTTATGGAACTTTCCATATAATTTAATAAAAGTATTTTTGTTATTCTGTTATATATAGTTTATCATTTATGATCATAACAGCATTCAGTAGAATACTTGCATAGTTCATGTCAAATTATATTTAATATTGTCATTATGTATTTTCTTTTCTTTTTGGTTGAACAATATGTTTTTTTTTTCTATTTTTAAAAACAGCAAAGCGGAAAACTGGTGAATAGTATAATGACATACTGTAAAGTGTATTGTTACTATGGTAATAAAAAGAAGAGCAAATGTCCAAATTCCTTTGGACAAAATCCATTTCTTTGTGTGGATATTTAGCTCTCTGCACCAAATGTAAGCAAATGTTCATGTGACATTTTCAGTTCAATAAAATGCTTTCTTCTAACTTACATTGATTTGAACAGAACCCTACCATGTTCCAAGTAATTACAGATACTAACATGAACAAAATAACATGTCTGATCTGCATAATATTGTCTGTTTGAGAAAAGTGGGTAAACCCATGAGCGGTGTAAAAGACACATGCATAGGAAGCAGAGCATCTATCTAGCAATCTTCCTCCTCCTGCTCTTCTACCTCCTGCCCTCCTCATGCTCCTCCTCTCTTAAACATGTTCCCTTGCCTCTTCTTCCTTCACCTCCCTGTCATTCCCTTCAAAGCTCTCCCCTCCCCATTTGGAGTTCCTACTATGCCTGCTTCCCTCCTGCCTCCTCTTATTCCTCCTCATTTTATTTTTGAGAATAGATACACTAATAACAGAAGCCAAGGGAGGGATTGCAGCTTTAAGACCACCCTGCAAGGACAATGAGAGGTATAGATAGCTAATATTGTGTGCGATTAAACAAATATCTGATAATTCCCTTTGACTCATATATCCCACCACATTTTCTGCACCTTATTAGTTATTAGTAAGTGGATCTTACCCCGTGTTCATAAACAAGATATCAAACAAGAAAACATGGACACCATGAGTCTAAGATAATGGGTACCAATCCAGAATTAATCTGTCACATATGTTGAAATGTAATTAAAATATAAGATTAATTCCAGGACAAATGTTTGGGTCACGGTTCTGACTAGTGATGATGTTGTACTAGCTTTCATAGTACTAATTCTCATGTTACCAACTAAATTAGCGTTATTAGAAAAGTAATGAAAAGGTGAGGAATTATTGTTGCCAGAAGCACAGACACAGGCATGTATTCTAATAGAGCATATATTTTCTGTAAGTTCTGTGGCATATAGGGGTTTTAGCTGGATATGACCACTAATGCCTCATCTACCCAAGTGTAACAACTTCTTACACTATGAAATTTAGCCAACAGGGAAAAGCTTTCAGGTCAATTTCAAATTTTATCTTGCCACCAAAGTGTGCAGTGTCTTAAGCAATTTAAGGTCTTATTGAGTAGGTGTGTTGGGTAATTAAACATATTTTGGGGGCTTTTGGAGCTTCCTTCACAAACAAGTTATACAGAAATAGCAAATTCCCGGGCCCTAGCATAGCTCTTTTTTTAACTAATAATGTATGCTACATATTATGTTCTTGGAATATGTTCAAAATATGATTATATTTTAGCACAGCAATTCAGTAAGACTAAATTTTCTAGCTTAATAATTGCAGTAGAATTCTGATAAACATGATTATTTCATAATTTTTTCATAAATATTTCATAAAACTTTGAGGTGCTTGTAGCTTACCAGTACTCACAAACTAAAATATAATAAGTCCTGCCATTGACTCATATACCCCTAAATCATAGTTGGCTTTCCAGAGTGGCCAGCACAGTTAATAAAAAATATTTAATAGATTAGGAGACAGATAAATGTCTAAAATAAAATTGCTCATAGATATGTAGGTGAGGTCAGATCATGAGAGTCAATGTTTCTATGGAAGCTAACTTTCAAAAATTGAAAAAATAATTAAATGTATCTCTTTATGGCTTTGAAAACCAACAAGAGCCAGGCGGTGGTGGCACACACCTTTAATCCCAGCACTTGGGAGGCAGAGGCAGGCAGATCTCTGTGAGTTTGAGGCTAGCCTGGGCTACAGAGCAAGTTCCAGGACAGGCTCCAAAGCTACACAGAGAAACCCTGTCTCAAAAAACCAAAAAGAAAAAAAAAGAAAAGAAAGAAAAAAAGAAAACCAACAAGAGAGTAAAGAACATCTGGGGCTAAGACACAAGAACAGGTGAAACTCTAGAAATATGAATCTACCACATGACACTATATTTGCTTACAGGACATTTAATAACACAAAAGAGATTGAATAAGATACTGGAGAAAAATGCTCACATTTAATTCTAAAAAAAAATAGAAACAAATCAATAACCAATGATTGATTTCATTGGCATCTTACTTAACAATCATGTACAAATGTGGGCTGAATAACAGAGATATAACCTATAAGATATGTATATGAATATGAGAACTTTATTATAGAAATGAGTTTATTATGGTTCATACTCAACTATAGTTACTGAGATGTTCCATGACAATCCATCTGCAGATTGTAGACACAGGCGTGCCTATCACGTGGCTCAGTTCCTAGCTAACATCTTTTAGAAACACCTTCATAGACACACAAAATAATGCTTAGCTGTGTTTCTAGGTATTTTCTTTGCTTAATATGATGCAACTTATTTATACATAAATGAAAATATATGTACTTCATCTCCAGAATACAGTCTTCTATAGCTCTCTTTCATACTCATTATTTTGCAGTAAGAATTTTAGTTTTAAGGAAGAATTTTAACATTTGATATTCGTATATGTCAAGATTAAAATTTTCAGCTTGGGAATTTTGATGTATTAAGACCTCAACATTCGATACTATGATTATGTCAGTTTATATGTAGAGGGGTTTTTGTAGAGGCCCATGTATTTGACCACTTACTCACCAGCTGGTTGTCTCTATCTGATTAAGAATATATCTTAAAAGATTACAATTACATAGGTAAAGCATATTTAAAAGAGATGCAATGAACATTATAAAATCAGACTAGGAGCTAAGTGCTTTTGAATACTATTAGGTTGAATAGAATAAATGTCAATAAAAGATCATACAGACAGTTGTAGGTCAATTGGAGATTTTGTAGGTATTTTGTCTTTGTTTATGATATTAGAAGGATTTCCAGTTAGTACTAATTCATTGATCAGATAGCTATATATGCATGAAGAGTTTCACAACAATAAACCTGAACTACATCAAATATGAGATGATTCAACAACCAGAGCATGTATTACTAAAATATTTTTTACATTTGGAGAAAAAGAATAAATTAATAACAGTAATTAATATAATAACATTTTCTAATAGATCAATGCTTTCCTAAGCTTGTATTTCAAATACAAGTCTAAGTCTCTTAATAAAATCAGGAGAAAAAAATGCAATCTGAAACATTAAAGCTTGGTTAGCATACATGTATTATTTTTCAAAAAACACAAATGCTACATGAAGAAAATCTTGAAAATATATTTTTGATCAATATATGTAAATCAAAATAATATTATTTTAGCAAATCAACAGGCTATAAAGACTTACCAAATATTTTTAAATGTACTTGTTTGATTTATTCCTTTACAAGTGGATAAAACTAAGATAATCAATTGCTTAAAACTTGAAGTTACCAGTAAAACCTGACCAGGTTAAGCAAATGTCCTTTGATTTAACTCTTGCTTAATTTTTTTTAAATTTATTTTTTTTCTATTCATTTTACATACCAACCACATTTCCCTGCCTCCCCTCCTCCTGTTCTCCCCACCTCCAATGAACCCACCCCCATCCACTCCTCAGAACTACCCCAATCAACTCCTCAGAAAGCATAAGGCCTCCATTGGGGAGTCAACAATGCCTGACACATTCAGTTGAGGCAGGTTCAATACCCCCTCCATCCTGCATCAACAAGCTGAGCAAGAATCCCATCATAAGGAATGGGCTTCAAAAAATCAGCTCATGAACCAGGGATCAATCCTGGTCCCATTGCCAGGGGTCCCACAAACAGACCAGAAAACAAAACTGTCACTCATATGCAGAGGTCCTAGTTTGGTCCCATGCAGGCTCCCCAACTGTCTGTCTAGTGTCCCTTTGCTCCCACAAGTTCAAGTCATCTGTTTCTGTGGGTTTCCCCATCATGATCTTGACCCCCCTACCCCTGTTCACATAGTGGAATATTACTCAGCTGTAAGAAACAATGGCATCATGAAATTTGTAAGCAAATGGATGGAACTAGAAAACATCCTGAATGAGGAAACTCAGATCCAGAAAGACAAATAGGGTATGTACTCACTCATAAATGGATACTATATGTAAAGCAAAGGATAACCAGACCACAATCCACAGCTCCATAGAAGCTAGGTAACAAGGAAGAACCTAAGAGGGATGTATGGATCTTCCTGGGAAGAGGGAAATGATGAGATCTTCTGGGTAAACAGAAATTGGGGGGGTCAGTAAAGGTGAAGGAATGGGGGATGAGAACATGGGGTAATTGGATGGTAAAGTTGGGGGAGGGATGGAGTGGGAGAGCAATGAAAGATATCTTGATAGAGGAAGCCATTCCAGGGCCAGGAAGAGACCTGAAGCTAGGGAAATTTCCAGGAATCCACAAGGATGACCCCAGCTAAGACCCATAGCAATAGTAGAGAGGGTGCCTGAACTAGTCTTACCCTGTAATCAGATTGGTGAATACCCTAACTATCATCATAGAATCTTCATTCAGTAACTGATGGAAGCAGATGCAGAGACCCACATCCAAGCACCAAGCAGAGCTATGGCAGTCCAGTCAAAGAGAGCAAAGAGGGATTAACTCTTGCTTATATCTGACACTTACCATTTAAACATCTCTTAACCACCTTTAAAGATATCTTGCCAAAGTAGTCATTGTTGTAGTTCATGGGTGCCACAGCTGAGTTGGAATATTGGCTTCTTCCCTCCATTGGCATCTTGTAGAACACCTTTTGGTACTATGAAAATTAGTCCTCAGTAAAGAGGCTCTCAGGTCAAATTCAACTTGAATCCTCCCAGCCCTATATCCAACATGCATGATGTCTTCACAAATGGAGACTTAGTTTCAATGTACTCAGATCTTAGATGTAACCAACATATGTTCAATTAGACTTAAGGCTAGCTCAACAAGAGAGAAAGCATAAAACCTTCCTTTATTCTGAATACTTATATCCACAAATAAGCATAGCTCTCTCCTATCACTAAAAAAGCTTCTTTCTTGCAGCAGAGGGAGACTGTTACAAAACACCACAACTGGTCAAAATACAGAGGACAGTTGACTGTGGGGTGTCCAGACACAAAGAACACATCTACAATAAATCTTCTGCACTTAAGGCTTAGGGAACATCACCAAAAAGGGAACAGAGAAAGGATTGGGAAGTCCACTGTGAGAGGGAAAGATACTGTCTTCTAGGGGAAAAAAAAATAAAAAAAAAAACCAGGAAAGCTATGCCTTAATAATAATATGTCTTCCTGAATAGTATCTGAAGAATGACAATATCAATAGATGTGCTATCATGGAAGGAGGAAATCTCATTGGGTCCCATACCTATACAGTGAGCTACAAGCTAAGAATTGCCAAGAAAGACAATTAGTCATTCCCATGGATGAGCCTCCTAAAAATTCAATTCCAAGTGGTCATCCCTGAAAATACATGAAAATAACACTAAACAGACTCAGCAGGTTGTTTTTATTTATCTATACATTTATTCATATAATAACATTTAAATAAAACAGGCCATGAATTTGAGCTGTAGGCACGTGGAAGGTGTTCAAGTGAAGAAAGGGAAGGGGGCAAAGGATGTCATTATCTTTGAGTTAAACACACACACACACACACACACACATTAAAAAAAGAATGGAGTAAGAGGACAGGGTCATGAGAAGTTCCAATAATGAAATCAGACACTGGAGTAAAGATCTCTCAAGATGGAGGGAAAGGCTATAGACCAAGAAATTCAGGAGTCCTCTAGAATCTTTCGTGTGTGTGTGTGTGTGTGTGTGTGCGCGCGCGCGCGCGCATGTGTGTGTGTGTGTGTGTGTGTGCATATGTGTGTGTGTAAAGGGGGAGAGAGAGAGATGGTCATTTTTAATTAGCTCTGGTTGTCCTCAAACTCACTAAGTAGACCAGGCTAGCCTCAAACTCATAGAGATCTGTCTGCCTCTGCCTCCCAATTGCTGTTATTAAAAGTATGCACCACCATACCCAGCTAGAATCTTTAAGGCAAAACAAAAACAACCTCACCTTCTTCAGCTTTCTTTCTGAAACTATGGAGGAAAACATTCTCAATTTTATAAAGAATATAATAAAACACAAAATAGACAAAATATCCCACAGTTAACACCATACTTAGTGATAGGAGACTAGATAATTGATTAGCAACATGAATGCTTCTCTTATGTCTTCTGTTAAGTATCATAAATGAAAGTGGTATCTTATATAATAAGGAAAGGAGAAGAAATAGAACACAGAGTGGGATGAAACAGACCTAACTGTTTCAGACACAGAAGAGTGTCTCCCAGAAAAAAACACAAGGAACTTCTAAAAGACAGAATAGGACAAACATCTGAATGACTGAGTTAGGTAGAGTTTTTTAGATACAATATCAAAAACATGATCAATGAAGAGAAATTTGAGGAACTAGATTTTACTAAAACTAAAAGCTTTGACTATAAGAAGAGTTTTGTTTACAAAAATTATGTCACAGACTGGGAGAAATTTTTTTAAAAACACATGTCCAATAAATTAGTTACAAAATGATGGTATTTTACATCTCAGTATCAGAGGCCTCTCAACCACTTTATATCACTTTATTCTAAAACATAGATGAGGCAGGCAACTATGGGAAAATACAAAGTCAGAGAAGTTGAGTTTGGTTAAAGTCTTTTCCCAGAAAAAGTGAGAGTAATGAGTATTTGTTAGATGGCTTCTTACTCCAGTCTCTGTATATTGTATAAAGTAAAGGTCATTGACAAGAAGTGTTTCCATGGTTACTTGGCCTCCAAATATCTGTAACTCTATACCTATATTCCACAATGTATAAGCAGTCTCCCTTTAGGCTAAGCCACAGTGAGTAGGATGTTCACTTACTACTTTAGATGCACATCAATGAAAGGCATCATCAGAGCAAAGAGCCCTGCATCCCACACTGTTCTCATCAACATGACATATATCAAACCTACAGAAGGAGAGATTCTTTTTAGTTTATGGTTTCAGAGAGACTTTGGTCCATCATGGTAGAGTGCATGGTGCTGTTCTTGAGGTAGACTTCTCACATGGTTGCAGATCAGGAAGCAGGGAATAGCTGGGACTACAGGCCAGGCTACATCCTTGAAGACTACTTCCATCAGCTAAGTCTTAACTAGTCTAATGGCTTCATAGACCCCAAAATATCACCAGCCACTGGAAACAAGCATCCAACCCATAAGCCAGTGGGGTCTTTTCAAAATCAAAGCATAAGAAATGTACCAAGCTTCATAGTCACAGTCATAGCTATTGAAATTTCAGAAAAAAAAAGCCAGGTGGTGGTGGCATACACCTTTAATCCCAGCACTTGGGAAGCAGAACCAGGTGGATCTCTGTGAGTTCAAGGCCAGCCTGGTCTACAGAGCGAGATCCAGGACAGGCACCAAAGCTACACAGAGAAACCCTGTCTCAAAAAAAAAAAAAAAGAAATTTCAGAAAAAAATTATAAATCCAACTGTTGATGTTGCCCATTTAATACATCCACTAGGTCGTATTTAGTAAGCATCCACTATGTTTCAAATGTTCTTCTGGCATAAGGTCTCCACATGTGGTGAAGATCTCTTGATGAGATCTACTCTCTACTCCCATGAGGAAAAAATACCACCATTTTCACAGAAGCATCTACAGTGATGCATCAATTGTTGCTTCTTTTCTATGTGATTGCTCTTCATTCCTTTCTATATCTGTATCTCTCATTGTAGTGGATGACAATGCATTAGTGGACAGATGGACACCATGGTCATTTCTTCCCTTCTGCTGACTCTTCATCTGCTCATTGTAATCATTGCTCAGTTTGGATTGATTTTTCTCTCTGATAAATCACTGTGTATTACATGAAACACTTTTGTAGAGGTCCTTTTCATTTAATTTTAGTATGACTGCCAGTTGTCAACACATTTCTTTTTGCCAAGGCATCAGGTCTGGCTATGGGTTTTAGTATCACAGCTCTGTGAGGGATGGAGGACAATGGCTGAATAAACAGAGTGAAAGATGAAAAAAAAAGTAGCTTTCTTATACCTCAAATACGCAAGGATCCTCAATACAACAAAGAGAAAACAAGCTAATTAAATAGAGGTCAGTGAGTGTGAATATTCAATTCACGAGAAAAGATTTGTAGAAGAAAAATAAACTTATGAATTGTGAAAATGCCAGCATCTATAAGTCATTAGAAAAAGTTACTTATTGTGAGATTCCAATATACACCTACCAGAATACTCAAAATCAAAGTACTGTGAGTATCAAATATAGCTAAGATATTCACAAATGGTGTGAATACAACATCTTATAACTGTATTTGAAGACAATAAGACAGTTTTAAAAAGTAAAACTAAGTTTACAATGTTGTCTAGGAATTACAACACCAAGTATTTTCAAATAATTTGAAGCCATTTAAATAAAATCTGTTCACAAATTTTTACACCAATTTCATTCATAATTGTAAGATGTGGGTAACATCAAGTTCTTTTTTGATGTATGAATGATAAATTGTGATATATGTAACTGTATCTTAAGATAAAAGTAACTGGCCAACCAAATCACAGGAAAGCATGTTGCAGTTGAATTGCTCAGTGAAAGAAAAGTCTAAAGTCTGCATCAAGCATTTTACCTAATTTTACCTAATTACCATTACTATATGGGAAGAAACAGAAACAAAGAACAGTAATTGCCAGGTTTGTGGAGAGAAGAGAGAATAAAAGAATCTTGATGACACATGAGATGATTTTCATTTGCCATTATATTTGTAGATACACGGCACTGTGCATTTACTTAAAATTATCCATAAAAAGGAAACATTGACTCTAATTAAAAAAAAAAAACCTGGTCTCCCACCCATTGCTGCCCCAGCATCCAGTCAGCAGGTAACACCCCTGAAGGCAGGCTGCTCCACTATTCCCCATGGCATCAGAGGCCCCTGAGGCACAGGTTTCACCTGTACTGATTAGAGGAAGAGGTGAGTTACTGGGCTCCCAGTTGGACAGTCCCAGTCTCTGGGCCCTAGACTCCATGGTATATTCCATTCCCCTTCCCCACCTACTGCAGCCCCAGCAGCCACTTAGCAGGTAAGTCTCCTGCAGCCAGACTGATCCACTACCAATTGAACCGAGTAACCTTCAAGTTTCACTCTGCCTCTGAAACACAAAGAACCCATCATCCTCCCCCCATATCAACCATCCCCCCCCAGTGGCATCAGGGGCCCCTGGAGGCACAGGCACCATCTGCATGATTGAAGGAAAAATCAACACCTGTACCTTTAATTACCCCAAACCCAGATGGGTAGATGACAGTGTAAGAATACATTCAACAACATCAAGAGCAATATGGCACCACCAGAACACAGTGGTTCTACAACAGCAAGACTTGAATATCCCAATGCAAATGAAGCAGAAGAAAACAACCTTAAAAATAACATTATGACAGTGATAGAGGCCCTTAAAAGGAAATGAAATGTTCTCTCAAAGAAATCAAGGAAAAGACAAAAAAAATGGAAGAAATCAATAAATCCCTTAAAGAAAGCCAAGAAAAAACAATCAGAGATGAAGGAAACAGTTTAAGACTTGAACACTGAAATAGAGGCAATAAATAAAACACAAACCAAGGGAATTATAGAAATGGAAAATCTGGGTAAATGAACAAGAACTGCAGGTGCAAGCATAACCGACAGAATACAAGAGATGGGAGAGAGAATCTCAGGCATTGAAGATACAATACAGGAAATAGATTCATCAGTCAAAGAAAACATTAAGTCCAACAAAGTCTTAACATAAAACATCCAGGAAATCTGGGGCACCATGAAAAGACTAAACCTAAGAATACTAGGGATAGAAGTAGAAGAATACCAGCTCAAAGGCACAGAAAATACATTCAACAAAATCATAGAAGAAAACTTTCTCAACCTAAAGAAGGACATGCCTAGGAATATACAAGAAGCTTACAGAATGCCAAATAGACTGGACAAAAGAAAAAGTTCCCTCACCACATAATAATCAAAACACTAAACATGCAGAATAAAGAAAGAATATTAAGAGCTGCAAAAGGAAAAGGCCAAGTAACATGTAAAGTCAGAGCTATCAGAATTACACCCTACTTCCCAATGGAGACTAAAAGCCAGAAGTTCCTAAACAGACATTTTGCAGACACTAAGAGACCACAGATGGCAGCCCAGACTCAGCAAAACTTTCAATCACTATAGACTGAGAAAAGATATTCTATGACAAAACCATATTTAAACAATACCTATCCACAAATCCAGCCCTACAGAAAGTACTAGAAGGAAAACTCCAACCCAAGGAAGTTAGCTGCACCCACAAAAACACAGGCAATAGATAACCTCACACCAGCAAATCCCAAAGAAGGAAAACACACACAAACACTACCACCACCACAAATATGATAAAAAAAAAACAGGAATTAACAACCACTGATCATTAATATCTCTTAATATCAATGGACTCAATTCACCTATAAAAAGACACAGGCTAACAGAATGGATAAGGAAACTGGATTCATCCTTCTGTTGCATACAAGAAACACATCTCAACTTCAAAGACAGGGCTTTCCTCAGATTAAGGGTTTGGGAAAAGATTTTTCAATCAGACAGACCTAAGAAACCAATTGGTGTAGCTATTCTAATATCTAACAAAATAGACTTCAAATTAAAATTAATCAAAGAGATAGAGAAGGATATTTCATATTCATCACAGGAAAAATCCATCAAGGTGAAATCTTAATTCTGAACATTTATGCCCCAAATACAAGGGCACCCACATTTGTAAACGAAGCATTACTAAAGCTTAAATCAAACATCAAACCCCACACACTAATAGTGGGAGACTTCAACACCCTACTCTCACCAATAGACAGGTCTGCCGGACTGAAACTTAACAGAGAAATAAGAAAACTAACAGATGTTATGAATCAAATGTACTTAATAGGCATCTACAGAGCATTTCACCAAACACAAAATAATATATCTTCTTCTCAGTATCTCATGGAACCTTCTATAAAATCGACCACATATTCAGTCAGAAAGCAAATCTCAACAAATACAAAAAAATTGGAATAAACCCTTGTATCTTATTGGACCACCATGGATTAAAGTTAGAATTCAACAACACAAATTACAGAAAGCGTACAATCTCACGGAAACTGAACAATTATCAACTGAATCACCACCATGTCAAGGAAGAAATAAAAAATAAATTAAAGATTTCCTAAAATTCAGTGAAAATGAATGTACAATGATCAACTGAATCACCACCAGGTCAAGGAAGAAATAAAAAATAAATTAAAGATTTCCTAGAATTCAATGAAAATAAATGTACAATATACCTAGACTTATGGGACACTATGAAAGCAGTGCTAAGAGGAAAATTCATAGCACTAAATGCCCACATAAAGAAGTTGGAGAAATCTCACACTAGTGATTTAACAGCACACCTGAAAGCTCTAGAACAAGAAGAAGCAAAGTCACCCAGGAGGAATAGATGCCAGGAAATAATCAAATTGAGAGCTGAAATCAATAAAATAGAAACAAAGAGAACAATACAAAGAATCAATGAAACAAAGAATTTGGAGAAATCTCACACTAGCACAACTGAAAGCTCTAGAACAAAAATAAGCAAATAGGTGACAGGAGATAATCAAACTGAGAGCTGTGATCAATAAAATAGAAAAGAAGTAAACAATATAAAGAACCAATGAAACAAAGTGTAGTTAGAGTTTTTCTCTCCATGTCCCACCAAGTCTCGGCAGCCCCGTAGCCCACTTATAAAATAAACATACAGATGCTTATATTATTTAAACTGCTCACCATTGTCTAACTCTTACGCATATACTCAGCCCATTTCTGTTCATCTATACCTTGCCACATGGCTCGTGGCTTACCA
>CABHPH010161036.1:0-12623 GCA_902168325.1 Peromyscus nudipes
ATCAACATCACCTGGGCCACTGTTTAAAAACATGGATTCTTGGGTTCCATTCCAATCTCTTGAGTCAGAGTCTCCGGAGGTGGAGCCCAGCAGTCCGTTTTGACTCGCTCTCAGAGGGTGGGGCTGGTGGCTAAGGGGTGACAAGGGTTAAGGGTCAGTGTTCTAGTGGTCTTCAGATGTCAGGCTGCACTCAGCTCTGATTGAATCTGCTCAAAGCTGAAGACACTTAGCTTCCCATCCAAGTTCAACCTCACTTTTGTTTCTAGACTTCACACTCACTTGGCATAGAAAGAATGCCATAGACCGCATTAATTACTTTTCTCAGTGCTGGGATGAAGGCGCCAGACAGAAGCAACTTAAGAAGGATCTGTTTGGGCCCAAAGTTTAAGAAGGTCCAGTCCACCATGGCCAGAAAGATGTGCCAGAGTTCATGGCAGTGGCAGAAGTCCAAGCTGGGACTTCTTGGTCTTCCTCACATGTCAGGGGGTCAGGGGACACGGGGTGGAGAATGCTGGCATTCAGCTGGCTTTCCTTTCTTCTTTAATTCTGAAATATTTATCTTAACTTCTTAAGATTTTTTTATGTGTGTGGGTGTTTTGACTGCATGTATGTCTGTACACCTTGTGCATGCACTGCCCACAAGGCCACAGGAGTGCCAAATCTCTAAAAACTAGAGTTACAGGTGGTTGTGAGCTGCCAAGTGGGTGCTATGAATTGATCCTGGGTCTTCTGGAAGAGCATCCAGTGCTCTTAACAACTGAGTCATCTCTCCAGCCCCTGGCTTTCCCTTTTAATTCAGTCTGGTACTGCAACCTATGTGATAGTGGTCACCCACAATCAAGATGGGACTTTCTTCCTTATGAATCCTCTCTGGAAATCACACTCACATATACAACCAGAGGTGTGTCTCCTGGGTGCTTTTAAATCCACTCAGGCTAATAATCAAGATGAGCCATCATGGTGCCTAGGCCCATGCTTCAGGTGACCGTGGAGTCTGTCTTTCTGGAAGACTTGTGTTGACCGTTGACACCCATATTTGCAGTCAAATGCTCTACTATTAAGGTCCTCCTGGCATGCATTTAAAATAAAAAAACCTGACTTCACAAACCCAGCTGCTGTGGTATGTCATTCTGTATGCTGTGGATATGTGTTGCTCTGATTTGGTTGATTAAAAAAAAAAACTGATTGGCCAGTAGCCAGGCAGGAAGTATAGGTGGGGCAAGCAGAGAGGAGAATTCTGGGAAGAAGAAGGTTGAGTCAGGAGTTGCCAGCCAGACACAAAGGAAGCAAGATGACAAGGCAGAACTGAGAAAAGGTACTAAGCCATGTGGCTAAACATAAATAAGAATTATGGGTTAATTTAAGTGTAAGAGCTAGTCAGTAATAAGCCTGAGCTAATGGTCAAACAGTTATAATTAATATAAGCCTCTGTGTGTTTACTTGGGGAACACAAGTGGGAGAGATTTGTCCCGACTGCTGGCTAGGCAGGACACAGGAAAACTTTCAGCTACACCCAACTCCAACTTGGCCCATCAGTTCTGATAACTGTACTACTGCACTGTTTTAGATCATAATTACTTCACTAGGGGCACACCTGTATGTGCACACAGAGGCCAAAGGGAGGTGTTGGGTGTCCTAGTCTATCTCATTCTACCTTATTTCTATGAGGCATAGCCTTTCACTGAACCTGGAGCTATGCTTGCAGCCAGAAAGCCCCAGTGATCCTATCTCTGCACCCCACAGTGCTGGCGTTATATGTATATGTGGCCATGACTAGATTTTACTTTGGTGCTAGGAATTCAAACCCAGGTCTTTATGCTTGTGTAGCTAGCATATCTACCTACCCACTGTACCATCTGCCAGCCCTTGGATCAAACTTTCTCATCTAAAAAATGTGCCCCATATGTCCAGTCCCTCTAACACATGTGACCTAATCACGAATGTTGATCCCATCTTCCCTCAAGCCAATGTTTCCTCTGCTTATTTATATCTCCAACTACTTTCCTGCATAGCCCTCTCAAAATTAAATAAAAAAGTATATTGGTATAAGTTTATTGTCTGAAAACTTAGAGAATTGAAAGGGACAAAAAAGAAAGTAAAAACCATGACACCCACCTCTCAGACACAAACACTGTCAACACTTTGGTGTGTTTATTTCCTTCTTATTTTTTTTAATTATTTCTTTTTTTTCTCTATTGTGGAGTCCATTATTTTTGGTTAATTGCTCCTTAACATAAGGTCTCCCCTGGAGTGGTTGATATACCCAATGTCATTCCCTTGAAGAAAAATTATTCTCCTTCTCCCATCAGGTATAAATGACAGTTTCATTGTTAACCTTTACCCAGTGGCTAGGATTACCTTCATTCACTCATTCATTCATTGATTCATTTTTTAATATAACAATAAAAGAAAATAAGATAAAACAAAAACTATCACATTGAAATTACACAAGACAGACCAATAAAGGAACAGAGCCCAGGAGAAGGCATAAGAGTCAGAGACCCATTTGTTTCAACATTTAGAGACAACATAAAAACACTAGCCTGGAAACTATAATATAAGAGAACCTTGTGCAGACCCTGGCAGGCCCTGTGCATGCTGCCTCAGTCTCTGTGAGCTAATATGTACATTGACACTGTCGATCAAAACAAGAGGGCCTTGTTTTCTTAGTGTCCTTCATCCCTCTGGCTCTTACATTCTTTCTGTCTTCTCTTCCATGGGGTTCCCTGAGCTCTGAGGGGAGGAATTTGATGGGGATATTCCATTTAGAGCTGTGTGTTCCAAGGTTTCTCACTCTCTATGTAATGTCTGGCTGTAGGTCTCTATATTTGTTCCCATCTGCTGCAGGAGGAAGCTTCTCTGATGATGATTAAACAGGGCACTGATCTATGAGTATAGCAGAACATCATTAAAAGTCATTTTATCACTACTACATTTTTTCTTTTTATTTTTTTTCTATTTTGTTTTTTGTTTGTTTATTCGTTTTACACCAGTTGTATTTGGTTTTGCCCTGGATCCCTGGGCTATCTCATCTCAGGTTCTGGGTCAGCCAAGCAATGTGGGTTCCATCTCATGGAGTAGGCCTTAAGTCAAATAAGTTACCGATTAGTGATGCCCACAAGCTTTGTGTCCATTGCCCTAGCATATCTTGCAAGCAGAACTGTAGATGTAACCAACCGTCTTATTAAATAAGAAACACAGAGCCAATGTAAAGATAAAAGCCCAAGAGGTCAGAGCTAAGAGCCTTACTCGCCTGTTGCAGCTAGCCTCTTCAGCCAAGAGACCTCTCCGAAAGAGAGCTACTTCCTGTCTGTTTGTCTTTAAATAGACTTTCTGTCCTGCCTTCTCATTGGTTGTAAACCCAACCACATGACCGTCTCGTCACTGCCTGTCTGTAGGTCACTCCAGGTCTTCTATGGTTGGTATTGAGATTAAAGGTGTGTGTCTCCAATGCTGGCTGTATCCTTGAACACACAGAGATCTACCTAGTTCTGCCTACCAAGTGCTGGGATTAAAGGTGTGTGCCTCCTTCAGCAAATCCTACCAGAGTGCACCACCACAACCGGCTTTCGCTATGGCTTGCTAATAGCTCTGACCCCTAGGCAACTTTATTTATTAACATACAAATAAAATCACATTTCAGTACAAATAAAATACCACTATACAGAACACCATTTTAGATAAAGGTTTTGTGGCTGGCTTGGTAGGTTATGGAATAGAATATTTGTTTAACTGTGGAAAGATGGATTGCATTTGTTTATGCTGCATTTGCTTAATTATATAAAGATGTGTTGCTTTTGTTTATGCTGTGTTTTTTTAACTATGCAAAGATGTGTTGCTATTTTATCTTGCCTGCCTAGGGCACCTGATTAGTCTAATAAAAAGCTGAACAGCCAATATCTAGGCAGAGGAGGGATAGGTAGGGCTGGTGGGGAGAGAGAAAAGGGGAGCCAACTAGCCAGCCAGGGGCAAAACAGACAGACACAAAGAAAGCAGGAAATCAGGATAGACAGTACATGGATGAAGTAAACAAGCCCCAGGGCAGCACATAGTTTAATAGAAATGGGTTAATTTAATTTAAAAAACTATCTAGAAACAAGCCTCAGCTAAGGCCAAGTATTCATAGTTAAATAATAAGTCTCCATGTCATAATTTGGGGACTGGCAGTCCAAGAAAGTCTGCTACATTTGGCAACCAATGTGGGGCACATATTTCTTTGTAGAGCCTGAGAAAGTTAGAAAAAAGAAAACAAATGACATGACTTCCTAGTAGCCTGGTGTTCATAGCATACGGAGGTGTGGCTCTGCCATACAATGAGCACTTGAGGGGATGGCACATTAAGTAGAAATAAGCTAAATAAAAATTCCTGCCACAGTGTGGGCACCAACTTCCTAGAGCTGGGGCAGTTAAATGCAGCTCCTGGTTAAATGCAACTCTGCCAGTCCTCAGGGTGTAAAGTTTGGCTTTCACAGACCCAAGCAAGGTGGAGCCAGCTACCAGCGCAAAACATCATGGTGAATGTAAGGTTTGGCTCACATAGTCACAGAACACTATAGGTGCACAGTAAAGCAGGTCCAGATTGAGAAAAACCTCTAAACAGGTTATAGTGTGTTTTAAATGGTGCATAGGTGCTTAAGAAAGAAAAGAAAATGAGTATAGACAGTCATAGGAAAAAACAAGTAGTTTAAAAATAGTAAGTAAAGTCTTTAAAGAGAGAGAGTAAAGTGATATAAAGGAAAAATGCCATGAAAAGATGGGAAATACACAGGAAATCTGGATCCTGCATGGTACTATGTTGACTTTGAATTTTTTGAATGCTGATGAGAAAATGACAACTGTTGAGAGACACTGACTTGTAAAAGGTACTGCTGAATTAAACCAGCCTAGATACTTTAAGGATGTCTTAACTTTAAAATGGAATTCAGAAAATGTATTGCATTGGGGGAGAAGCTATGCTTTTGTTTCCACAGGAAACAAAAGGCTATGGATTTCTTCAAGATTAATAGAGATCAAATTTGATCGAGGGAGACCTCCTGAAAATATCAGCTACAGACATAAAGAAATAAACCAAGAAAAACTACAAAACAGGTTACATATATACTGATACCTCTGCATGGGAACAGTTCTGAGACTGGACAACATATGTTACTAGTTTTTCAAGTACTTTACCATTATCTCAGTTTTCTCAGGATCCCCTAAAGATGCCATCATCCCCAAACAACAGGAAGCAGTCTAGAGAACACAACAACCACATTTCCAAGAGGTGGGGTGGGTGGGTTTTGGTCATTCGGTGGGTTATGGATGTTTGTTATCATTCAATAGAGATATAGGAATATAGGATAACAAGACAACTATTCATCTCAAGCATTTTATATTGGTATGGATTTTTGTATATTGATACAAATTTAAGGTTATTTTTGTCACACTGTGTATATGTTTCTACTGTTTAGGATAATTAAGAAATGCAGGTTAGTAGTTAGTCACATATAATAATCAAACTTCTAGTCATGTTAGGTATGCTTTCAAGGTTAAACAGATATAGTTTAGATAGATGGTCTTCAAATGCTTCAAAGACTTACAAAATATAACATTTAAGATGTTTAATAACCTAAGGCTTTTCATGACAGTGAGACATGCCTGCTCCTGGCAACACCAATCTACTTCATAAAAGGATAATGGGCATCAAAAAACCTCCATATGTACTTTGCTTTCTTGTGGCAAAGCTAGCCTTTGGTCAAGAAATTGCCCTTGCCTCAACTGCTGACAGTATACTATCCAAACTGGGCATGCGGGACACAAAGGAAAGTGACTGCCGAACTTTGCCAAGACAAGGCAAGACAGTCCTTCAAAATTCCTGCTTCATGGAAAAGTCTGCCAGATATTCTAGGCCTGTAAGCCAAAGATGGATGCCCCAACATTGCAGAGGAAACTTGGGTGACTGTACTGCACTTCCTGTTTACTTAGGAAATATTATATCCTTCTGGGATCTTTGATGAAGCTGAAGACTAGATAGTTATAGTTACAGTTTTTCTTAGTTATGATAGAAGATAAATTAGGTACAAAACTTTAAATTAGGTACAAGGCAAGATAAATAATGGGGTATTTTCTCTGAATTTGCCAAATACAAATGGACTGGATATTGTAAATGTAATTCCTACTTGATAATTGTTCTTATTGTATATAGTTTTACTATATTAAAGTTAATATCTTTCCTTTTTATTTACACAAAAAGGGGGAAATGTTGTGGAATAAAATATTTGTTTAACTATGTAAAGATGTGTTGCATTTGTCTATGTTGCAGAATAATTGTTTAACTATGTAAAGATGTGTTACTGTTTTAGCTTGCCTGCCTAAGGCAGTCAACTAGTCTAATAAAAAGCTGAAGGGTCAACAGCTAGGCAGAGGAGGGATAGGCAGGGCTGGAGGGGAGACAGAAGAGGAGAGCTAGCCAGCCAGCTGGGATATTAGGTTTCCATACTACCCATCAAATGGCCCTTAATTTAGCTGTCTCTTCCATGCTCCTTTCCATCACCTCTTCTCCCTTCCCATCCCCACTTGATCCTCCCATTGCAGACCCTCCCACCCAACCATAAATATTTACTCTACCTTTCATAGTGACATCTGTTTGTTCCCTCCAGTTGCTTACTCTATGCCTACCCTCTGTGGTTCTATGAACTCTAGCTTGGTTATCATTGACTTAACAGCTAATATCCACATATACATGAAGACATACCATATTGTCTTCTGTGTCTGGAATATCTGATTCAGGATGCCTGCAAATTTCATGATATCTTTTTTTTAATGGCTGAGTAATACTCCATTGTGTAAATATGCCACATTTTCTTTATCCATCATTCTGTTGAGGGGCATCTAGGTTATTTCCATTTTCTGGCTGTTAGGAAGAGAGTAGCAATGAACATGGTTGAGCAAGTGTCTTTTAATTACATCATTTTCCTTTCCCTTTCCTACATTCAAACCTTACCATATAACCCTCCTTCCTCTTTTTTCCAAATTCATGGCTTTTTTCATTAATTATTGTTACATACATATATGCATATATATATACATTCCCACATACACAAGTACCTGATCAGTCTGTACAATGCTACTTGTATGTATGTTTTCCTTTTTCTCCTCACATAATGCACTCTGAAAAACAACCCCAGATTTTAGTCCAGCATGGGCTACACAGAATTCTTGGCCAACCTGGGCTATCTAGTGAGGCCCTGTCTCCAAAAACAAACAAACAAAAAATTGGGCATCCTAGCCTACTCCCTTAATCTCAGCACTGAGGAGGCAGAGGTGGGTGGATCTCTGAGTTCCAGACCTAAGTTTTCCAGGTCAGCTATACCTACACAGTGTAATTTTGTCTTTAAAAGAAAAAAAGAAGAAAAGAAAAAAAGATATTCTAAACCATTTATCTCAAGGAAGGTTGTAGTTTGGCTTTAGAAAGTATATTCTGGAAAAAATAAGTGTATTCTGGGGCTGGAAGAGATGGGAGAGAATAATTATTTATTTTGTTCCAAAATGCATAGCAAGATAGATTATAAAGGGACAAAAAATACAAGCCATAAGTTGTATCTTCCTGATTGAAATATTGACCTCAATATTCAGTACTTCACTGTGACACTGTGTGTGTATGTGTGTGTATATGTATATATATGCATTTGTGTATGTGTGTGTACATGATGTCATATGAGGGCTCAAGTGACATGGAATGAGTGGAGGCCAAAAGACAGCCTCAGATATTCGTCCTCACCTCCCCCTCGTTTGCCAATGCTATGCCACACTGGCTTCTGGGGATTCTCCTATATTCAATTCCCATCTCCCTAGAAGAACCATGGGAACTACAAAAAAAATAGTGCTTGGTGATTATTCGAAGGGCTGTGTGTATTATGACATTTCTATATATGCATGTAGTGTACTTTGATCACATTCACCCCTCTATTGCTCCATCTTATCCTCCCTCTTCCCCCTTCTCCTCTTTTACATCTGCATCTCTTTCACTCTCTTTTTCCCCTGGATTCAACAGCACAGGAAAGGAAACACCAGGATGGGTCTTTGTGAGAACAACTTATTTCATGGAATATAATGATTTACAGTTCCTCCATTTTCCTACAAACAACAAAATTTCACCCTACTATATCTGATTGAAATTCCATAGTGAGTGAGTGAGTGAGTGTTTGTGTGTGTGAGTGTGTGTGTGTTCTTTCTCCATTCATCTGTTGATGGACACCTAGGCTGATTCCTTAAGTTGGTTGTTAGTGGTTCTTCCATAAATATAGATGTGCAAGTGTCTCTACAGTGAGCTGAAGATTCAAAGCCAGAATTGTTGTACAATCATTGGCACATCACAGGATCTGAGGTAAGTTTTTTCTTTCTTTGTGACATGTGTGATCTTCAAGGTCATCCTCAGCCATATAGTGCATTTAAAAGGACTTTGGACCTGTCCTTTTAAAAAGAAGTAACATAGGGATGGAACAATGGCTCTGCAGTTAAAAGCACTGACTGCTCTTCCAGAGGACCCATGTTCAATCCCCAGTATCCATATGGCGGTGCATAACCATCTGTAACTCCAGTCCCAAGGGATCTGACCCTTTTCTAGCCTCTGCAGTCACCACAAGCACATGGTGCACAGACATACATGGAGACAAAAACATCCATACACACAAAATTTTAAAAAGAAATTTTAAGTGATATATATCATACTAGTTCATTAAACTTCATATGCAAAAGCTAAATGTAGTTTTTCAACTGTATGACTGTACAGCAGCAATAAGCCATGGCATAAGCAGTTACATCCGTTCTGATCTTTTCCCAGGTCATGATTCTGGGCAGCAGCTGTGAGCCTTAGCAACCAGTCAGTCACGAGGTCACAAGACTGAACAATCAACATCTGTGTGTGATTAAGTACTACTTAGCTTATGATATGTCCAACTTACCATGAGTCCTTTGGTAAATAACCTCACTGTAATTCAAGGAGCATGCATGTGTGCATATACATGCATTGTAGTGCATGTGCTTCAGACGTGTACTTCATGTGAACGTAGTATGTGCACATGTGTGGGGTGGGTGAATGAGTGTAACTTGACAGGGTGAACAAAATGAAGTACACCAAAACATTGGCAGCACTTTCCACTGCATAAAAGGATCATGAGTCGTTCTTAGTGTCTTTCTCTTTATACATTTCCCATGCTTCCTGGTTTTTCCAGGTGACTGTGTTGACTTCTTGAGCATTAGAACAATTTTGTATTGTTTGCATGAGAAAAGAAGAGGAAAGCTATAAACTGTAAATGGAAGCAGGCATATGACTAAGCGCTTGATCTGTTTGTGTAGCCAGACCATTCTTCATGGACCAAGAGTATTTCCCATTTTATTGCAAATTCTTCACAGTATCATTAGTGATGCCTACATAACAGCATACAAATGAATGAATCATAATTGATTTAATGCTCTGTTGTTACATAATTAGGAAATAATTGAGTTGTTTCCATTTTTCATACTATTATCAGCAACTATGCTGGGCATTTTTGTGCATAAATCTCAGCTACCTCTCTCAACACTTTTATATCCTGTTCTACATATCTAGGCCTTGCTTGCCCTCTTATTTCTCACACCTTCTGGAACACCCCACAAGCCTGAGCTAGGTATTATCAAAGTCTTTTGTTTACCGTTGCTATCTCTTCTAATCACTATGCTCGAATTCCTGAGCTGGAACCCTGTCTAGCTTCAGCCAGCCGCTATAAGGCCTAGTGCTTCAACTCCACTGTCACCACACTGCACGTTTCTCTTCAAACAGAGGCTCGTAAAAACACTTCCAGCAGCTGTGCACGTTCATCACTAGAGCCATAAATGATGCTGTTGCTGTGATTCATCAAATGTTCAGAGTATTCCTGTCATTGGGTGTTTCCAAGATCCTGCTGATGCCCCGGAAACACTCCCCGCCGCCCCGCCCCGTGTGTGTGTGTGTGTGTGTGTGTGTGTGTGTGTGTGTGTGTGTGTGTGTGTTTCTCTCTCTGTCTCTCTCTCTCTGGCTTCAAATCAATTGCGCATAGGGCTTTTTAATATCAACAATTCTTACACAACATCAAAGTAGTCAAATTTTTAGCACAGATGAAGGAGGAGCTCCACAAAGCCCCACCCCTAGCTAAGGAGCTTTTTGATCAAAGGCTGCTGGAGTAGGGAAACCAGTTTTCTTCATGGAATAGCCCACATTAGGAACTGGCCATGCTCCAGTGGGATGGTCCTACACTCCTGAATACAAAGCCACCATTTATTGGACTCAAGTGGCTATAAAAAGAGGGCATGAAGTTTTCAGGGGACATTGGGGATAGTGGTGGAAGGTGGAAGTAGAATAGGGGAGTCAATATGGCCAAATACTTTGCATACATTATGAAATTCTCAAAGAATGTGAACCAAGATAAATATAAAAACTTGACTCTTTTATTAAATCATTTTCTTTTATATGTATGAGTGCTATGCATGCCTGCATCCGTGTGTGTGTGTGTGTGTGTACCACATGCCTGCAGTGTCTATGGAGGCCAGAAGAGGATGGTGAATCCACTGAAACTTGAGTTACAGATGGTGTGAGCCACCATGTGAGTACTGGGAGTTGAACACCTGGGTTTTCTTTATCAAAATAAATCAGGGGCTGGAGAAGTGGCTCAGCATTTAAGAGCTCACACTGCTCTTCTAGAGGACTTGATTTTGGTTGCCAGCTTCCATACAGGGCTACTCACAACTGCCTGTAACTCCAGCTCCAGAGGGTTCGATGCCCCCTTCTGGCCTCTGAGAGTACCTGCAGTCATATGTACATATCCACACATAGACACATAGACACTTACACAGAATTTAAAATAAATAAGTCAAGTCTAAAAAATCAACAATTCTCTAAATGTGGTATCTCATTCTTGTAATCATAATTTTGGGGATATGGAGTCAGGAAGATTAAGAATTCAAGACCAGCCTTGACTATATAAAACTCTGTCTCTAGCACACATACACACTAAATAAATTCTGATGGCCATGACTTTCAGTTCTTCAACAAACACATTAAGCATCACACAGGGACACAGTAAGAGGCTCTAGCCATCCAACATTACTCGCTAAGCCTAGGTGTAGACTCCCGGGATTCTTCTCTGTGAATAAAGTTATATAGAAATTCCAGGGACAATACACAGGGAAGCTTAATTAAAATGAAGAGTTTGAGGTTGAGATCAGAAGGCAGATCTGTGCACAAGTTTTTATCGATATTATAATAAACTTCTCAACATTTGTGAGCCTCGGGTCTCTTGATTGTAAGATGGTGTGTAAAAATATACTATACGTCATTGGAAGGCGTCTTTAGAACACCTGCTCCGTACCATGCATGCAAGGCAAACAGTGTCAACTTGCCACATAGGATGCCTTTCTTTGTTAACATCAGACAATGATCCAACCCTTCTGAGCTTCCATTTTCCCATCTACAAAATGAGAGATTTTTCATTACATCAGTGGTTTTCGGTCCTAGCTGCAAACTAAAATCGCCAGGAGCATTTAAAAATATCCAGATGTCCAGGCTCTGTGCCCAGAGATACTAGTTTAATTGGCCCAAGTCTCTGCTCTTGGCATTGACACCTTTTAAAGTCTCTCAGGTGATTCTAATACAAAGGCTGCATTGAGAACCACTGCATCCAATGAGCAGTACCTTGCAAGCCAGCACCCAGGGCTCGTATTAAGAAGTCATTTGAATAATCATTAAAACTACCTGTTTTCCTGCAGAAGTATCCTGGGATGGTGTATTTGAAAGGGAACAATTAACCCTTCAGCAAAAAAATTCTTGAAAATGTTCAATTCAAACTTAACAAAATCAGTTTCTGTTTGAAGGGAAATTTCACTAAAGTAAGTTTTTTACCACTCTGACATTATTCAGGAGAGTCTTGTATGGTCTCTGCATGTTTTTGGTAGGGCTCTTATCCCCAAGTAAAAAATCTAGGGGGAAAGAGATATCAATTTTATTTTGTGAAAATACTTGATGGAGTTAATGAGTGTGTGTTTTTAATAGTTCCCTTGGGAAATGCTATACAGTAAATATAATTGAAAGTAGGAGATGGAGCTGATTATTCATCAAGCATAGATTTGAAGAATCCAATTATGAAAAGAATGATGCAATGTGGAACACGGAATGACTGCTAACAAAGCAGTACATTTGCTGAAGTGTTTTAGAGAGCTCTCAAGTCTGTAAGATTGATAAAAATTACCACACTGATATCTTGCTCAGCCTTTGTTATTTGCGATGTCTGATCCTTATAAAGAGAATAGAATACATCCTCATTTCAAAATTCTTGTAGAGAGAAAAAAAT
The DNA here is from genome assembly GCA_902168325.1 of Peromyscus nudipes. Lineage (NCBI taxonomy): Eukaryota > Metazoa > Chordata > Mammalia > Rodentia > Cricetidae > Peromyscus > Peromyscus nudipes. The sequence continues at coordinate 12,342 of CABHPH010161036.1, forward strand.
AGCTCATATTCTCTGAAAAGGCCAGGCTTTAAAATACTGAAGAGCGAGGCCAGGCAGCATAGACCCATAGTCTCAGGTACTTGGGGGACTGAGACAGAAGGATTGCAAATTAAAGGTATTCCTGGGTGAGTTCAAGGCAAGCTTTGGCAGCTTAATAACACCATCTCTCAAAATTAAAAAGAAAAGAGAACTGGAGGAAGAGGTGTGTGGCAAAGAGGTTGTCTAGCATGTGTGTCCTTAGGTTCCGTACCAACCAACATTTGCTAAAAAAAAGATACTAAT
>CABHPH010161036.1:12723-24914 GCA_902168325.1 Peromyscus nudipes
GCAACAGAAAAGACAAAGATCCCCAAAAGACAGAACACAAATGAGAAAAGCCTTGAGACTGCCAAAGCATTAGTCTTGAAAGATGCCTGAGGCCACAACAGAGAAACATGGGTTCTAGGAGGAAGCCAGCAGGATTCCAGGGCTGAGTGGTCAAGTTCCAGGCAAACCAAGGTAGCTGGGGTTTATAGGTCAGGGAACTGGGAGGAGACTTATAGAGGCCTCTCTTGAAAATTCAGCAAAGTGCTATGTACACATTGGCTTGAGAAACATCCCAAGGTCAAAAATGAATACTTCAATAAGCCAACCTAAACACCTATCATTTAAAGCACACATGACAGTTTTGACACAGTCATGGGGAGTGATTATCCCTAACACTGTTCTTGACTCATATAACCAATCTTAAATCATGATCCAAGAAAGAAAACTATTTCCAAAGAAAGAAAACTATTTCCAAAATCAACTGCATTCCAGAACATCTTAAAAAGCTGTGTGGGAACACAAAAGTAGTCCACATACAAGAGCAACCAGCCTCCTATTAAATAAGTCAGTCATGCAAGAGCAAAAGAGAACATAGACCTTGAAGAGGGAAAAAAATCAATAAAAATGGCCTGACTCGGGATAGACACATAATTTTAAAATAGAAGACAAAGCAACTTCATTTCAAGTCAGGTCTTGTGGCATAGTCATGTAAATTCTGCTATTTGGGAAGCTGAGGCAGGAGGATTACAAGTTTAAGGCCTCAGCTACACCATGAGTAAAAAACTAGCCCATGCAACTTAGTGAGATTCTGAGTTAAAATAAAAAATTTAAAGGAGTCTAGAGATATAGCTCAGTAGTAGAATGCTTAACTAACGTGTAAGAGGTCATGGTTCAATACCCAGCACACCAGGAGAAAAGCATATGACTGTATTTCAGAGTCAGGCAGAAACAAAGATACTTCAAATGATCCAAGTCTTGGTTCTAAAACTAAAACTGATAATGTCTGAAATGAAGGGCACACAGGACAGGATTCACCAAAAACAACAGGCCAGAGTTTTAAAATGGAAATGAGTGTCTGCACTGTAAATCAACCTCCAGCAGACTAACATGTTTAAAACTGAAGGACCCAAAGGATGGAAGCCTGATAGAAACATCTTTAGAGAAAATTAATGGTCCAGATGGCTGAAAATCTAACAAAAACTATAAGCCCTGATTCAGTAAGTTCAACAAACTAAGTTTGGAAGGAAAGGAGTAGGGGAGGGAGGGAGGGAGGGAGGGAGGATGGGAGGGAGGGAGGGAGGATGGGAGGGAGGGAGGAGGATACAACAAAACATCATAATCAAATCTATCAAAAGCTTGGTAAAGACAATCTTAATAAAAATAAATAAATAAACTAGATCAGAGAGATGGTTCAGCAGGTGAGGGCACTTGCTGCTAAGACTAATGACCTGAGTTCAATCCCCAAGATCCACATGGTGAAGAAGAGAACTGACTCTCAGTTGGTATCCTCTGACTCCCGCACGAGCACTGTAGCACATGTGCACACAAGATAAATAAGTGAATGAATGAATGAATGAATGAATGAATGAAGAGCTAGAGCAAAACAGCATGTAGAATGAAGGAGAATGGAAAGAATGGTAACAGATCTCCCCTCAGAAACAATGCAGCCCCAAAACTACAGTGACCAGCAAACATCTCAAAGTGACGGAAGAAAAAGAGCTCAAAAATCTACAGCCAGAAAAAATGCAGAAACAGCAGTCTTTTAATTAAAGCAAAATAAAGATAATTTTAACATAAAGAATATGAAAAAATTATCTCCAGCAGAGCTGCACTCCAAAAAATATTACAAGAAGGAGCTGGAGAGATGGCTCAGTGGTTAAGAGTACTTGTTGCTCTTGCAGAGGACCCTGATCCAATATCCAGCATCCACACAGTGGCTCATGACTGCTTGTGACTTCTGCTCCAGGGGATATTGTGGTGATATTTTATTGTGCTCCAACAAAAAGCTTGCCTGGGGATCAGAGGAAAAAGCCAGCCACTATATTAAACATAGAAGTCAGGCAGTGGTAGTACATGCCTTTAATCCTAGCGTTCAGGGGGCAGTGATTCATCTGGATCTCTGTGAGTTCAAGGTCACACTGAGAACAGAGCCAGGCATGGTGGCACACACCTTTAATCCCAGCACTAGTTAACCATAGAGGTCTGGAGGTCTGTTCAGACAGACAGGAAGTGATGTAGCTGGGCGGAGAGAGAAAGTAAGATGGCAGGGCACAGAAAGGTATATAGGCGTGAGTATACAGGAAGTAGCTCTCTTGGGCTGAGGATTTCCTAGCGGTAAGAACTTGCGGCTGGCTTGTTCTCTCCCTCTGATCTTTCAGCTTTCACCCCAACATCTGGCTCCAGGTGTTTATTAATAAGACGGTTTTGCAATTCGTGTTACAGAATCCAATGCCTGTTTCTGCCTCCTCTGTGGGCACCAGGGACACATGAGGTAAAATACTCATACACATAAAATAAATCAAAAAAGCAAAACAGAAGAAATTCCTCCAAGCAGGAAACTAATACCAGATAGGAAGACAGATCTATCCCAGGACTGATGAGCTCTAGAAGTAAACATATAAGACACCCCTCCCTCTTGTTTCTCTGCTTAAGGAGTTGACCCAAGGCCTTGCATGTGTGAGCAAGTGTGCCCCTACTAAACTCCATCTCCAGCCCAGACTCTCTTCTCACTTAAGTTGTCTGTCATCCTGGGCAGCTGCATGTGTGTGTGCAGGTGCGCACACACCTGTATGCATATAGACATCAGAAATCAAGCTGAACTTCCTTCCTCAGGGGCTAGCTACCTTGTTTTCAGAAATGGAGTCTCCCGTTGGCCTGGACCTCATCTGATAAGCTAAACTTGTTGGCCAGAGAGCCAGAGATTCCATATCTCTGCCTCCCCAGAGCTGAGATTACAATGGCATGCCACAATGTCTGACTTCTTGGAGTTTGTTGTTGTTGTTGTTGTTTGTTGTTGTTGTTAGGGGGGGGGTTGATATTTTTTTAAATTTTTATGCAATGTATTTTGATCATATCCTTTCCCCTCCCCCAACTCCTCCCAGAGTCTCCCTGACTCCCTACCCACCCAACTTCATGTTCACTTTCATACTGGCGCTCACACTCACTTGTGTGTTCTCTCTCTCTCTCTCTCTCTCTCTCTCTCAATGGAAAACAGTCTTAAAAATCAAAATAGACTAACTAAAAAAAAATAAAGGAAAGAAAGGAACGAAGGAACGAAGGAACGAAGGAAGGAAGGAAGGAAGGAGAGAAATCAAAAATGTTTTTAAATGCCGAAACAAAAATTACACACACACACAAACGGAGTCCTTTTTGTGTTGTCCTGAACATGGAGCCTGCTCTGGAGTGTGGTATCAATTGTGACTAGCTTCTCACTTAGGGGTGGGACTTTGGAACAGCATTTTCCAAGCACAAGCAGGACTGCTACACACATGCACTCACAGAGACTATAACAATATGAACAAGACCTGGGAAAGTTCATGCCTTGTTTTTATCATGGGTTCTGGGAGATTGAACTTTTGTCCTCCATGCTTGTAAGGCAAGCACTTCTTTACTGGCAAAATTCAATGGTTCAGAGCACATGCTACCCTTTCAGAAGGCTCGTGTGGTTCCCAGCACGCATATTGGGAAACTCATACCTGTAACTCTAGCATCTGATGCCCCCTTCTGGCCTCCAAGGGCACCCACAGTCACATGGTCTATCCCACACACAGACACATAAATAAATCTTTTTAAAATTTCAAGATGATAGATTTTTAGAAAAACAAAAAGGGTTTGAAGTTTAGAATATATGCATAAGTAAATGATAATATCAGCATGGCATGAATGCAGTAAGGAGCTGATAGTGTTCATTAAGTGATATAGTACTACAAGAAGACTGATTATGAAAAAGTAGATGCATAATACATACCCTAATGCCAACTATTAAAATAACTAAATGGGAAGTTGTAGCTAACCATTCAATAAGGAAAATACAGTTGAATCATAAAACTATTAAGCTATTCAAAATAAAGGGACAGAAACATTAAATAGCTTCATATATTTATATATGTATATATAACCAAAGGAAAATGAGTGGGTAGGACAGATTGAGAACAAGTAATAAAATTAAAGACAAATCTAATTGTGTCAATAGTAACACCAAATTTAAATGGGCAAAACACCTCCAACTAATAGGTAGAAATTTTCAGACCATATTTCAAAATAACAACCCACAGGAACTATGGCACAGTGGTTAAAGGAGCTTGCTACGCCTCCAGGGGACTTAAGTTCAGTTCTCAGCACCCACGTGGTATCATCACTACACATAATTCTATCTCCAAATGTCTGATGGCCCCTTTGGTCATCTGCAAACACCCACACATGCATCCACATACCCACACACAGACACACATGCATACACATAAATAAAACATAAAATATTTTAAAGGGCAGGATCCAACTGTATGCTATGTATAAGATATGACTCAGTACCTTTTAAAAGCTAAGTCATCCGAAGTATATTCTCTAGCCACAGGGAATTTAAATTATGAATCAATAAAGGAAACTTACCTGGAAAGACATCTGAAAACACCCAAATGTTTAGACTTCAAACCAGCCTGAAGGTCAAACTAAAAATTAAAAAGAAAGTTGTGATTTATTTTTAATCATAAATTTTCTTTATTCTTAAGAATTTCATACATGTATCCAATAAGATATGACCCCATTCACTTCCCGTTCCCCCCAACTCCCACCATAGGCTCCCCAACATGTCCCCCTCCCAACTTCATCTCCTCTTGTTTGTTTGTCTGTTTGGGGTTTTTGTTTGTTGTTTCTTTGTCTATAATACACAAGACCAACCAGTGCTGCCCATATGTGCACGGTTGTGGAGCCCTCTACTGGAGCACCCTCAAAACAGAACAATGCCCCTCCCCCGGCAGCTATCAATTGCCAATATCTCCTCAGTAAGGGGTGGGACTGGGAAAGCACCTGCTCGTCCATACCATAATTTTGGTTGACTTGATCTTGTGCAAGTCTCAAGCAGGCCAAAGCTACTGAGAGTTCATGAGTATGACAGTCACGTCCTGTTCAGAGGACGGTGCTTCACAGCATCATCCCCACCTCTAGCTTTTACATTTTTCCTGTTTCCTCTTCTGTGATGTTATGGGTACCATTCTGAAGTAATCAAAAAATAAAAAGGAAATATATGTGGAAATTTGTGGTATGCCACTAAAGCAACAAACAGGGGGAAATGCGTGGTCTTCCTACATGCACTAGAAAAAAGGAAGGTCTTCAATCAGCGTCCCTGGAAAAACAAAAAAGAAGAGAAATTAAATCAAAGTGAGCAGCAGAAGAAAATAAATGTGTTATTCGGTTTTATCATGGCTGTGTCAACACTTGCTATAAACTACTTAGAAGGAGGAACTGTTTCTTTGGCTCGGGGTCCAGATGCTTTGGTCATTGGTTGCTTTGTCCTATGCACAAAAGCATTGGTTGCTTTCTCCTATGTTTGGAGAGAACATCATGGTGGGGAAGGCATGCTGCAGAAGAAGTTTCTCACCTCCTTGTAGACAAGAAGTGGAGAAGGAGACAGGAACGAGATACCTGCAAGCATCACCCCCTGTAACTCCTTTCCCTAACTAGGCTGCACCTCCTTTACTGAAGTTTCCTCCAACTCTTGAAGCAGTGTCACCTGCAGGGGAGTAAATCTCAATACAGGAATCATTTGGGAGAAGAGGTGGTATTTCATATGCAAACCACAATAATAAAGATCAGAGTAGAAATCAATGAAATGGAGATCAATAAAACCAAAAACTGCTTTTTTAAAAAAAAAAAAAAACACTCAATCATATTGATGAAGCTGTATTGCTCTATTATTTAGATGTACAACAAAAAAACACAACAGAAGGCATAAATTATCAAGATTAGGAATGAGAAAGAGAATATCAATACAGATAGTAAAAGAATAATAAAGAAATATTATGAACACTGTATTGAACTTTATGTCAATAAGTCCAACAATTCAAATAAAAATAAATACACAATTACAAAAATTGATTGCATTTCCACACAAGCAAACAATTGGAGTTGAAGTTTTAAAATAAATAGTATCTACAATAGCATCAAAAACATAAAATGTAGGAATAAATCTGACAGACGATGTAGAATAAGACTTCTCTGACATGTACAAGGCATTGCTGAGAGAAATTAAACAAGATCTAAACAGATGGTGAGGAAAAAAAGTCTTGTTCATGGATTGAAGTGAGTTAAAATGTCAGTTCTCCCTCAGCTGGTCCATAGATCCACGAGAAGCCCAATCAGAATCGCGGATTCATACACACGGAAACTGAAAAGCTGCTGCAAAATTCAGAGTGAAGTGCCAAGACTTACACAGCCTCAAAGGGGGCTTCAGAGAGCAGCTTCCCAAAAGGAGAGCTGCTGCTGCTGCCTCCAGACTTCTTGGTAAGACTCTTTTAAGTTGCACTTGGCTTCAAACTATGAATGAGTACTATTTCTCCCAAAACTAATTTTAAAATAAAATAAGGGGCTGGGGAGATAACTCAGGTTGAAAGTCTTGCTTCATAAGCATGAAGACCTGAGTTCAATCCTGAGAACTCACATTGGAAGCTGAGTGTGGTGGTGCACACTTGGAACGGCAGTGTTGATGGAGCAGCGGCAGGCAGGTCCCTGGTCTCCCTTCAAGCCAGCTTAGCCAAATGGACAAGTTCAATCTAATGGGACCCTGTCTCAAAAACCAAGGTGGACAATACCTGAGAAAGGACACTAGAGGTTGGCCTCTAGTCTTCCCACTGACATGTACATCCATGAACCCACACATTCACATGTACTTGCACACATGTGTGCACAAACACACACACTCAAATCAAATCAAACAGTAAAGCATAACAAAAATTCCTCCCAATAAAGACAGTAAATTTCTCTGAGCCTCAGTTTGCTAATTTGCATCTTAGCACTAGCAGTATCTGCATTGAACTGTACAGTACACTGATGTGTTTAGTGTTGGACGTTTACTCGCCAAGCGAAGATTTAAGTTCATACCTGCTACTACTGTAAACCTAGCTAGAAGCCCATGGCTGGTGAGCTCGTAGATGCTAGGAGGGAACCTGTTATTGTTATCTTGCTACGTGGACATGTTGTCAAACTGCTCTCCAGATATTTAGGTTTATAATCAGAGACTCAGAGAAGCTTCTTTTTGCAATGAGCAGCAGTTAAAACAGACTCATAGTCGATAAAGTGCTCAAAATAAATGACTGAGGCATGCTAGCCCTACAGTGAATATTACCTGTCTCCCCATCTTAGTTGGGGTTCCTATTGCAGTGATAATAAGACACCATGACCATAATCAACTTCTGGAGGAAAGTGTTTATTTGACTTACACTTCCCCATCACAGTCCATCATTGAAGAAAGTCAGGACAGGAACTCCGAGGTAAGAACTGAAGCAGAGGCATGGATTAGTGGTTTGCTGGCTTGCTTCTCCAAGGCTTGCTGGGTCTGCTTTCTTATACACCCCAGGACCACCTGACCAAGGGTGCCGCCCACAATGGGCTGGATCTTTTTACACCAATTGCTAATTAAGAAAATGAATCACAGGCTTCTCCACAGCCCTATCTGGTGGGGGCATTTTCTCAATTAAGACTCCCTCTTCCCAGATGATATGAGCAAGTGGGGTCAAGATCATGATGGGGAAATCTACAGAGACAACTGAACCAAGCTCATAGGAACTCACAAACTTTAAACCCACAGTTGTGGAACCTGAATGGGACCGAACTAGGTAGGACCTCTGCATACGGGAGACAGTTGTGTAGCTTGGTCTGTTTGAGGGGCCCCTGACAGTGGGATCAGGATCCATCCCTGGTGCATGAGCTGGCTTTCTGGAGCCTATTACCTATGGTGGGACACCTTGCTCAGCCTTGATGCAGGGGGAAGGGGCTTGGTCCTGCCTCAACTGAATGTACCAGGCTTTGCTGACTCCCCATGGGAGCCCTTACCCTTTTGGAGGAGGGGATAGGGGCTGAGTCTCCGGGGAAGGCTTCGGGTGAGGGGGGAGCAGGAGGAGGGATGAGAGGGCGATCTGTGGTTGGTGTGTAAAATGAATTAAAAAATTTCTTAAATAAAAAAAGAAAGAAAAATGAAAAAAAAAGCCTCCCTCTTCCCAAATGTCTTCAGCTTGTGTCAGGTTGTGTCAGGACACACCACCACCCTCAGGGCTCAGGGGCACCACAGAAGCGTGGGCAGTAGGAATGTTAAGAACTGGAAGATTGGGGAAGAGTGAAACAGTCTTCCAGAAGTGGCATGGCTGACCCTCTCATGCACTCTCAACAGTTGTGGTTTCCTGCATAAGATCAAGCCAAACAATGCCCGTCATTGATGGGAGAAGGGCACACGAGGACCCACCCCTACCTGAGCACATGATGTTAGTTAATGGCTGCCGAGGAAGGGGAGCCATTTTTCTTCAGTGGCATAGCCACTGATAAGCTGCCCATGGTCCACAAAATACCCTCTCACTCATGCACATGCCAGCAGCCTTGATTGAACTCCACGGGCTGCAAAACTTAAACAGATATGAAAACAGGAGGAGGCTGTACTGGCAATAAGAGGGACTCCATGGTGAGTGGGAGGGGTAAGAGAGAGGAACGTGGTGAATATGGTCTAAATATATTATATATCCATATGAAATTGTCAAAGAATAAACTAAAAATTATTCTTAAGAACTCTGCAGCTCACCTGATGTGTGCTAGCCCTCTGCTACAGGACCATCTTGTTTGATGGGGCAGAAGCACACATGACTCCTGGGTCCTGAAGCCAATACTGCAGGGAGGAGAGAACATGATGAGAGATTAATCAAACTGCCCATCATCAAGGAATATGCTGGTGAAGATGTGGCACAAAGTGCCGTCACTATGTAAATCAGTACCGAAGTTCCATAAAAACCTCAAATAGACTACCATACGATGCAACTCTATCACTCTGGAAAGACTTGGGTGTTCGTTCACCTGAGGGAAGCTCAGTCGGCACACCAAGAGATACTTGCACATCCACGTTGATTGCAACACTGTTCCCAACAGTCACAATATGGAATCAGCCTCGGTACGTGTCCACAGACAGAGGGATAAAGGAAGTGTGGTATATGTGCACAATTGAGTTTTATTCCATAATAAAGAGGAATGAAGTGTATCACTTGCAGGAAAATGGATAGAGCTTGAAATCATTGTGAGATTAGCGGCTTCCACAAAGACAAGTATTCCATGTTTTTTCTCATTTGTGCAATCTCGGGGGAGGGGAGCATGAAACCAAAACGAAGAGGAAAGGTGAAGGGGGAGGGGAAATAAGAAAGAGTGACAGGAGAGGCCCCACCCACAGCCATGTGGCAAGGGCCAGTATGAGTGGGGTAGACATTACTATGATGAGCAAGTGTGTGGTAGGGAGATGGGAGAGAAAGAGAAGCGGAATGGTTTGTACACTAAAGAGAGGAGAACTAGAGACTCAAGAGTAGTGAGGAACAGCTCAATGTGAGTAGCCACAGAGATGTCCCAGCCCGTGCTGGGGCCGAGGGCCATGTCTGGGTCCATAGCCCTGCAGCAGGAGGGGTCTGGGCTGATGTCCATGGCCCATGTTACCACCAAAAGCCATGCAGATGGTGCCTGGTCTGGACTGCCGCCTGGGACTATGTTGGTATCTGAGGCCTGCACAAAGCTGGCCCCACCTTAATACACCTTAGCAAAATATTTAAGTGGTACTTCACTTGGAAAAGCTGGGTCCCCGTACCTCACCAGGGCAGTGCTGGAGAGCTAGCCCTGGTGGTGGGTGTGGGAGAGTGGACAGGCTGACCAACTCAACTATCACCCAGGCCCAGATCCAGGATTTTGAGTTGGCTTACCCTAGCATCTACCCCATCTGTGGCCTGCTGGAGTGCCTGAAGGGGCTGATTCTGCAGAACCAAAGCTGCAAGATCTCTGTGACACAGGGCAACAACAGAATATCCCAGAGGAGTCCCTGTGAGGATTCAGTATTGATGGTGTAGCAGAAGCCGGAGGCCTCGAACCAGACCAATGACTCACTGCAATGAACATTTGCAAGTAAAGCTGATGGACAAAAGGGTGACTGGGTGACACATGTGACACACCAAAGCTCCCTAAGTGAGACGGAGGTTTTTGTTGTTATTGTTGTTTGGTTGATTGGTTTTGGTTTTGTTTTAATTTTATTTTTAATAATTTTTGTTTTATTTTGTGGGGGAGGTTGCAAGGGTGGAGGGCCAGGAGGTGAGTAGAATTGGGGTACGTGATGTGAAATTCACAAAGACTCAATAAAAAGAAAAAAAAGAGTAACAGAGAGGTTGAATATGATGAACGTACATTACATGAATGTATGGAAATGTCATCATGGAAGCCCTTGCGCTATACAATTAATGTATGCTAATAATAAATGAGGATAGGGCCAGCAAGGTAAGTGCCTCAGTGCGTAAAATGCTTAACGCCAACTGTGATGACCTGCATTCAATCCCAGGACCCACACAGTGAAAAGTGGAAGGAGAGGACTAACTCCCACCAGTTGCCCCTGACCTCCACACACATGCTGTGGCAGATGCACACACACACACACACACACACACACACACACACACACACACAAATAAATAAAATGTAATAAATGAAGATAAGTAGAAACGAAGATACAGTCTGCCATTCCCTATGTTTGAACTGCCTATGGACACCTTTGAAAGCATCCTGTGCTTCTGCTAATACATGACATGTGATTCTGCTCCTAGCAACCTATCCTAAAGAAGTCAGCTGAATGTGACCAAAACACATGTGCTAAGTCACTTGTACAGCAAAGCACATTACAGCTAAAACCGTCACCCTTCAGGGAATGTTGAATTGCTTGTGACAGACTGTTCAAAGGGATGTTGCGCAGTCATTAAAATATTTTGTTATAAAAAAATCAATGCTTTTAAACTATCTCTTAAAGCTTTTACACACAGGAAGGGAGGTCTAGATGTAGAACTGAGTAAAGCAAAAAGAAAAAGAAAAAAGGATTGAAGGTTTAGCATGGTCTCCACTATAGAAAATAAGAAATCATTAATAATACCACTATTAATAGCAATAATGTGAGAAAACTGGCCAAAGACTTCCTAAGTGGCTGCTTCTGGGTGGAGGAATTAAGAATGATTTTTTGCTCTGCTTCCTTGTTGCTGTACTTTCATATCTTTAGAAACTCGCCATATATCACTTTTATAGTCAGGGAAAAAGTGAGCATAAAATTATGTGTGGGAGAAAAGGCTAGGACAAAACACAGGAAAATATTAACTGTGGTTATGACAGCGTGGAGATGGTTGGAGGAGGTGGCTCTTTTTCAGGATTTTATGTATGGTAGTTCTCACTTCTGTGGTGGTAAAATATATGAAATTAAAAGTTAGTAATCCCAGCATTATTTATAAGACTGGAAAGCTAAAAACAACATAAATATTCAATTGAAGACTGGTTGAATGAGTCAGAGTCTAACTGCAAGAGAGGACATAGTGCAGCCGCTGCAAATGTCTGCCTGGGCCTTAAGGGTGGAGCAGGATGTTTACAGTGTACAGTTAAGCCGAAACTTTGCAGGAAGGGCCTTTCCCAATGTTTGACCTAGTAATGTTTTGTTTTGTTTTGTTTTATTTTTTTTGTTTTGTTTTTACATCCCAACCAAAGATTCCCCTTCCTTTCTCCCCAGCTCCTTCCCCCATCTCTCTCCTACCCCATCTACTACTCCTCCTCTGTTTCTTTTCAGATATGGACAGGCCTCCCATGGATATTAGCCATCCATGGTATATCAAGTTTCAGGGAGACTAGGCACCCCCTCTTCTGTTAAGGCTGCAAAAGGCAATCTGGTAGGAGGAATAGAGTCCCAAAAGCAGGTAAAAGAATCAAGGAGTCCCACAAGAAGACCAGGCTACACAACTGTAACATACATACAGCAGGCCTAGGTCAGTCCCATGCAGGCTCCCTGGTTGTTGGTTCAGTCTCTGTGAGCCCCTATGAGCCCAGGTTAGTTGATTCTGTGGATTTTCTTGTAGTGTCCTTGACCCCATTGGTTCCTACAATCCTTCCTCTCCCTCTACCTCAGGATTACTCAAGCTCTGCCTAATGTTTGGCTGTGGGTCTCTGCATCTGTTTCCATC
>CABHPH010161037.1:0-49182 GCA_902168325.1 Peromyscus nudipes
TCTCTCTCTCTCTCTCTGTCTCTCTCTCTGTCTCTCTGTCTCTCTCTCTGTCTCTCTCTCTCTGTTTCTCTCTCTCTGTCTCTGACTCTCTCTCTCCTATCTCTCTCTCTCTCTTTCTCTCTCTCTCTCTCTCACACACACACACACACATACACACACACACACACATACACACACACACACATACACACACACACACACACACACACACCTTTGAGTAATGACATAATTTCTCACATTTGTGTTCTAAAGCTGGACTTCGCTAAACCTCCAGGTTCTTTTGTTGAGAAATGTATGTTCCCCATGAGGTTGGGTACCATATAAGGCCCAACTTTGCTTCCTATGATGGCTCCAGGCCTGCCTTCATGAGCCTTCTGCCTTAGAGGACACATTCCCTTGCATGGGTTAGGAACTGGGGCAGCACAGTGCTTGAGTGGTGCTTGGTGAGGTCTTGAGGTCAGATCATGCCACTCATTTGCTCTAGGACAGAATTCACCCAACAAATGGAGATCTGGCCCTAGTTAAGGTGCCAGAGAAGGAGGTCTCTAGGGGCCTCAGATGCTGTTCTTTCTCCTCCCTCTTCTCAGCTCCAGGAACAGGGGCAGAGTGTCTCCCCTGTGCAAGCAGTTCAAGGCTAACACTTGTGAGGTGATAAATGGGTGGCTGGCCCTTAGATAGACAGAAGTACTGGAACTCCTTAGGATCTCATCACTACCAAACAAAGGGGTCTTTTTGAAGGTCTTTCTAGTGAGATCTCCTGAGGCGGCTAAAAGGTAGTGAGGGTGAGCAGGAGAAAGGGTGAAAGGAAATGGGACTCTGCAGCCAAGGACATGCAGGACACCACCCAGCCCGCTTGCCTCTCCTGAAATTACGTTTTTTAAGTGCCAGCCCAGGCAACCTTCTAGGTCCCTCCTGGTCAATGTCTGTTCATTGTGCTAATATCTTAGTAACTTAGACCATGTCTTAGCCACTGTCCTATTGCTGTGAAGAGACACCATAACTAAGGCCACTTAGAAAATAAAACATTTAATTGGGGGGCTGTTTACAGTTTCAGAGGGTTAGTCCATGACCATCATGGTGGAGAGCATGGCGACAGGCCAGCAGGCATGGCGCTGGAGCAGTAGCTGAGAGCTTATATCTTATCTGCAAGTTGGAAGCACAGAGAGAAAGAGAGAGAGACTGGGCCCGGCACGGGCTCTTGACATTTCAAAGCCCACCCCCAGTGATACACCTCTTCCAACAAAGCCACACCTCCTCCAATAAGGCCACATCTCCTAATCCTTCCCAAAACAGTTCCATCAACTAAGAACCAAGCATTCAGATATATGAGCCTATGGGGACCATTCTCATTCAAACCACCACAGACCACAATGGGTGCTTCTTAGGCAGTGACGACTGGGGTGGGGAAGGTGTAAGGATATATTTGGATCATGATCTTTTGGTTGTAACAGAAAATCCAATTACTTGTGCATTCCTGGTGAGAATGAAAAATGGCATGGCCAGGGAAAATAAAATAGCAGCTCTCCAGAAAATTAAAGATGGGAGTACCGTATGATCCAGTAATTCAACTGCCCCAAAAGAATTAAAAGCAGGGATTCCAAGGGACATTTGTATAATCATAATGCTAAGAGCATGATCAAAGCTAATAAAACTGGAAGCAACATGTAATGCCTCAGTCAGCCTTAGGAAGGAATCTCTGACCCATGCTACAGCCTGGGTGAACTTGAAGACCTACTAAGTCAGTAGTGGTCCTGGAGGACAATGGTTCCTCTTTAATGATGTCTCTAGCGGAGTCAAATTCACAAAGACAGAGAGTAGAAATGCAGGCCTGGTGTCAGGGGTGGAGTTAGTCACGAGCAGGAGGTTTCAGTTGTGGAGATGAGTAAGGTTCTGGAGCCGGGTCAGTGCTGGCTGAAGAGCAGCAGTATGAGTGTGATTAATGCCACTGAACTGTCAATTGAAAACGGTTATGATGGTGAGCTTTATCAGGTATGCTCTACCAAAAATCTTTAAAACCGTGAAAGACGGGGAGAGTTCTAAAAGAAAAGGAGGAGTTTGGACTTGCACAACTATAGACTGTATGCAGATGCCAGTGTGGGTGTGGTACAGTGCAAGGCTCAGAAGTCCACACAAAGGATGTCCATCTGGCCCCAGCTTCTGCCCAGTCTCCTAGGTAAGATGGCCTCCAGCAGCTTCAGCCTTGTCCCTGCTCTCTTTCAGGCACAGTAGATTCATCTTGGGATCATTTCCACCAAACCCAGGATTCATTTTCTCTGGTTGGCTCAAACTGAACACTTTCATGGTCCTCCTCATTCCCATCAGCCCATGTACATAATTGCAGATTTCAGACCCGATGGCCAGGGTCTGTGCAGGCAGGGACGAACTCAATCTTAAGCTCTCTACTGGGAACCTGGGCTGAAGGATATAGCCATGTTTTGCTATATAAACCAGAAGAGGGAATAGTGGTGTTCCCAAAACCATTTTCTAGAAAGAGCAAGCAGATACTGACAAACAAAATATAGCAGATGTTTACATAAGCATTCACACAGTCTCGCATCTGTCTGACTCTCCTTGTGAATCACGGAGTTGGGTGGGTGTGGGGCGTTTACCCACCAACCCCACAGCTTCCCAGAGTTTTCTTGAGTGTGAGCAGCAGGAAATATTAGATAGAAGGATTTATTGCGGAGAATCTTGCGGAGATAAACAGATAGAAAATAAAGGATAGCCTCGAGAGGGCCTGGAACCTTTTCCAACGGGCCCGACTGTCTCTGCCCCAGGGTTTTTATAGAGACGCCAAGGGGTGGAGCAAATGACCTCCTCCCCCAGCACAGCCAAGTGCAGACCATCTCAGACACCTGCACTCAGGCCCGTGGTCCTAATCATCCTCTATGCGGACCTGCTGGGTAAAGCCACGAGGAACCGGAGAACGGGCTCCCACAGGTGGGGGAATAATCAATGACTAGGACAAAGGCCCACAAGTCACCCTAGAGAAATGATCTCATGTAAGGGGATAGACTCACATGAGTGACAAACGTTTTAAACCCATGCAGAATGAGTACACGGTCTGCCTGTCACACCATGGTGTCTAGTGGCGACTGTCCTATTTACCCTTCTGATCTCTCTGACAGCATAGCCTGCTCATGGGTCTAGAGCAAATGAGCTTTCAAATGAGCCCTCGGGCGTCTAACCACAGAAGAGCCTGCTGCAGACTCATGCCTCACGAAGCACTTAGCAAATGATTGCAACTTTGGTTCATTTGTGTTACCAGGCTGCGTCTGAGAAAAGAAAGCAAAAATGTCTTGGTGTCTGTATTCATTTTCTAGGCTTTCACATGACAAAAGTGTCACAAACTGGGCAACAACAAACATATTGTCTTGTGATCTGGAGGCCTGAGATCAAAGTCTGCTGGTTCCTCCTTCTCAAGGATACTGGGCAAGCCTGCTCCTTGCCCCTCCCCTAGCCTGGGGTGGCCTGCTGGCCATCTTTGGTAGAGACACATTACCTGACCTCTGACTTCACATTCCTATGGCATTCTCTCTACGTATGCATCTCCAGTTTGCATGTTTTCACATGGATGCTAGTCATATTAGATTCAGGATCCACACAATTCCAAGATGACCTCATCGTAAATAATTGCACAATAACTACCCTATTTCTAAATAAGATCATGTTCTAGGGTACTGCAGGACTTTAATGTATGAATTCGGGGTTGAAGAACACACTTCTGTGTCTACAGCATCTATATCCTCTTCCTACAAACAGATGTTAAGTGTCCTGAGGGGAGATGGAAGAAAAAGAGGGTCTCTGTGACATATTTAAGAAATCAAATAAACCCCATCTAAGATTGCCTTCACTTGGTTGCAGTTGGTTTAAAAGGTTTTAGACACACCAAATGGATACGAACTTTAATTTCTGTGTATATTGCTTTAAAGAAACAAATATATCAACTATATGAAGAAGTATTAGGGTTGGGGACATGGAGATGTTGTCCCAACAGCAGATGGAGGAAATTCAACCTCTAGCTAATGAGCTTGGGTTCTACCATGCACAGGGTGTGCTTGAGTTTCTTGTGGGTATAAAATATTGTATACATATATACAAAATATACACACTTGCCTTATAAAGCTCATATAGCAGGTGTTATTGTTAAAGACAAAATTCATACAATGGAAGTTCTATTCACTTCTTCCCCCAACTGAAAGGTCTTGTGTCAACCCCCACTGGGGTGTATATATACTTCCAAAGTCCATCCTAAACAGCCCTCTTCCAGTCAAAGATGACTCCTCACCTCTGTTCATGTCTCCTGACATTTCTCTTCAGTTTGAATGCCTTCCCCAGCTCGCTTGTCGTCCCTCAAGGCCCAGCAGTATCCCTCTTCTGAAAGAGCATTCTTAGAGAACAGCCTACGCCCACACGCTCCCTCTGAACAGTCGTCCATTCCCGGAAGCACCTCACCAGCCAGTGGCTCCACAAAGCTTGTGCCTCTTCTTTTCTAGTTTGTTAAGATCAGATCCTTCTCGTTTGTCTTTTAACGGACTCCTGTCTTTCTCTCGACTCATTGGTAGTTCCGTGATAAAACCTAAAACAGCTGTTTTGTTTAGCTTAACTGAAAAAATTCTTTTAAAGCCATGTTTTAAATGTTAAGATATTTCATTTTCATGGAAAACAGCTAGGGAATAAAATGGGAAATTAATTATGAGCTGATGTATTTCTTTCCTTCTGGCCTGTTCTGTGCCCGGGTTGTTAGTTTCCTTTACACTGTGGTGATCAACTGCAGCTTTCTTGGTTCACTGTCAGCCATGAACGTGAAATTTTTCTCATTTTACCATGTCACTGTCATCATCATACTTTATTAGCTGCAGACACAAGGACCATGATTCCGCCAACGAGCAAGTGAGGGCTGGATACAGCCTGCACCCTGCCCACTGTAGGAAGGGACTAAGCCCTCAAGAAGAAGGGGCACTTACTAGCTACAGGAAGCTGCATCAGCGGCTGAGCCGTGTGCTGTGGGTTGTCTATGCAGAAGTGATGCCTTGAATCCATCTACTCAATGGGGGAGGGCATTATCTGAATTAAGCAGAGTGTGTTCAAGCTAGCAATAGCCTTGCACATGGATAAGCCATTGCTTTCTTAATCTTTCTAGATATAGGGTCAGCTTTTGCCTTGTGATAGCCATTGAGTCTGAGCTCTCTTTATTGTGAAGTCAAGAATTTTAAAGGAAAGTAAAAAGGACGGTGATTGGGCAGCATAGTGTTAATGTGTGGTGACCAAGTGCAGCTGACTATGTACAGTGACCTGCAATCTGGAATCTAGTCTCTGCTCTTTAGGAGGGGTGAATGGCTATGGTTTCCAGAGTCTACTTTCCAGTGTAATAGGGTGCAAGGCCTGAGTACTTGCTTCGGTAATCCTTCCTGTCTTTTTGGAATTCCAGAATGAATGTGAGTGCAAGGAAGGATTTCGGGGAAACGGGATTGACTGTGAACCAGTCATTTCATGCTTGGAACAAGCAGAGAAATGTCACCCCCTGGTGAGTTACTTGATGTTTCCTTCAATACTAAACACACAAAAAATTCCTGAGCAAGAACAAAAATCAGGTTGTGGAGCCGCTTCTTGTGGCTATCAGAAGATACCCGAGCAAACAACTTGAAGAAGGTTTGTTTGGCTCCTGGTTTCAAAGGTTTCAGTCTGTGGTCACCTGGCTGCATGGCCTCTGGGTGGTGTATGGTGTAGCAGAGCATCGTGGTGAGGGGTGTGGAGTGATCACAGTGCCTCACTTCATGGTGGAGAGGAACAGACAGGAAGTAGTTGGAGACAAAACATGACCGCATGGCATGTCCCCAGTGACCTACTTCCTCCAACTGGGCCCACGCTGCACAAGTTTTGACCATCTCCCGTTAGTATCATTAAATTTTGGGTCCATCAATGGAGTCATCCATTAACACAGTGCTCTTTGGGGAGGACACTTCATATCCAAACCCTCACAGCTCTGTCTTGTCTGTGCCTAGCCATGAACAAACTCTCCCACCTCCAAAGGGCATCCCTAAGCAGAATTTGAGCAGCTAATGTAATCTCCACTCTATTTCAAAGCTTGGAAGAAACAGCTTGGGTTACCAGATAAGATGCTAGGCAGCAGTTGAATTTGAACTCAAGACACAGAGAGTAAGTTTTGGGCAAAGGTTCACTGTGCCCAAAATATTGCACAAGATGAGTTTATACTAAAATATATTCATCATCTGTCTGAAAATCAAATGTAACTCTCTTGGATTTTTCATTTGCTAACTCTGGCAGAGATGAAAAGAAAGAAGTTTGTTGTGACTAAAAGCAGCAGCGGGAGCATCCTGCTGCAACTCTGAAGGCTGCGGGTTGCAGCAGTGGGAGCATCCTGCTGCAACTCTGAAGGCTGTGGGCTGCAGCGGGAGCATCCTGCCGCCACACTGAAGGCTGTGGGTTGCAGAGGGAGCATCCTGCTGCCACACTGAAGGCTGTGGGTTGCAGCGGGAGCATCCTGCTGCCACACTGAAGGCTGTGGGTTGCAGCGGGAGCATCCTGCTGCCACACTGAAGGCTGTGGGTTGCTACTACAGTCTTTCAGCCCTGAATTTGCAGGGGTCTGTTGCTGTCTTTCCTGTAGAAGTGGGGAATCAAACTCAGGGCGGTGAACACACTAGGCAAGTGCTCTACCACACAATTCCCAGGTCTGAATTCAGAGTTCTTATCTTAGAGCCGACTATCTCTCAGATGCATATGAGTCGGGTCTAACATCTTAGTTAAGAAAGCAAGCCGTTTCCTCCATCTTGGTTTTCTCAGGCCACCTGTCAGTCTGCTGCTTCTGGTGTTTGGAGCTGCGTTTGTCAAGAGGGCTATGAAGGAGATGGCCTCTCGTGCTATGGAAATGTGCTCATGGTAAGTCCCTAGTGAGAACCTCAAAGTGCAAAGTCAGAGAGTGCACACAACAGGAAAATGAATGTCTCAACTAAAATAGCCTTAGACAGCGCCATCTGCAGACCCTTTGTCCAGATTTCATATGAAAACACTTGTTTTTTGGAAAACCTCATGTTTGGTGAGTCACTCATTATCACAGGCTGCAGCAGCTTCTATTTGGTACTTTCTGCACACAGAATAGACTTGCCAACTTTTGCTTACCAATCTGTAGCAAAAACTTCCCAAGTGAGCAACTGGCCTCCCTCTGCTGGGCTTCATGGAATGACTGACTGGGCTCCCTTGGGCCCTGTGATTCCCATGGGTACCCAGAACATCCTGGGTTTATCCATTCTGAATGAGGTAGTGGTGGTGTATATATGTGCAAATGCCCTCTGTGTACTGTGTACCACATGCCTTACCAGGTCCTTTATGCAGCAGCATCTCATTTAAACCTCACAACAGTTGTCTGGGATTAATGCTATTATGATGCCCATTCCACAGGTCTATAAACTAAGGCTAAGCACATAAGCACACTTACTTGTCTGAAATGTTGGTATCTGTCTATGTGCCAACAGAATAGAGCATTCTACCCATGCAGTATGGGTCATACCCAACTGTCACCACCTCTCCATCTCTCTCTTCCCCCAGCTCGGGACTATAATCTCAAGGGGGAGGAGCTTATTCCTGTGTCACTCACATTTAAATACTTATCAAAATCCCAGTTTTTGGCACCAGATAAAAGAAAAATAAATAAAAGGGAAGGTATGGTGTATTATAGATAAAAGGAAAAGAATAGCCAGAGGCAGACATCTGGGAGAGGGCAGAGTGCACATGGCCAGAATGAGCCAGGCCATGGGAGGAGAGCGGGAGTGAGCGCAAGAGAGGAGCCGAGGCACCGGCCAAGAGGTAAAAGGACCAAAAGGGCCAGCGTAGCCAGAATGGCTGGATTGTATAGGGAAGAGCCGTTGGGGAAGGGCAGCCCAGTGCCTGGGCTGGAGAGTTCAGGGTAGGGGGCGGGTATGCCAACCAGAAGGACCCTGTAACAGGTGGGGCCTGAGGGATGGATGCTGGGAGAACCTGGTGGCCAGCGACAGCTTTGACATGTTACTAGGCACCTCGGTTAGCACTTTGTCCTGGTTTGACACCTAACACTGACCTTTTTTCCCCCTCACCATTTGTTTTTCTCACACAGTCGGGTTCTTGTTCCTCTTCTTCTCTGAAACCTTCGTTCTAGAAATCGCCCAGAACCTAGAGCATCCCAAACCAAAGCCACTCCAGTGCCTGTCCCAGGCTGCTATGGCACCGCCGCCCCCCCAATACACACACCCCTGCTATGTTTGGGGAGGTCCCACCCTTTGCCTCTCATAGGCATTCACTCACTTAAACCAAGGAGCTGTCCCCAACCCATCCCTGGAGCTTAGACTCCTCCATCTGCTGTACATGTCCCCAAACCCTCCAGCAGTTCCAATCCCCCAAGTCCCTGACCTTCCGTGGAAAAAAACTAACGTCCAAAGCCTCTGCCTGTCCCTGCCGAGTCTTCACCCAGGCCCTCATTTTCTCCAAAGAAGCTTTCTGTAGGCCATGGCAAAGCCACAGTGCGAGCCCAGGCAAGTTAATGCCATGCCCCAGCCTTCGGTTCCACACTGGCTCTGACTGGGCGCTGTTTGCCCAGCTCTAGGAACCTTGGGGCCTAGGTGGCTGTGTTTCTCATCGCTAAATTCTGATGTGTAAGAGCTTACATTGGAAAAGCTAGACTTACCTCAGTATAACAGGCATATCCACCCCATAGGCCTGTGCACCCCAAGATAGCTATGATCCAAAATTGCAAATTTATAGAAAACATTATCAGATCTGTCTTTGCTTTTTTCTTTGTAATTATTGTTATGTGGTTCTCAAGTGTGAACTTTGTAGATAACAACATTGTTTGACACACCCACCTCTAAAGGCTAGTCAGGCCCCTGAGTGTGAAGACCACCTGCAGCTCTTGCTCACGTGGCTGGGGTGCAGGTTCACATCAGCCTGGGGAGGCTGGCTCTATGAAGAGCCCAGCTCAAGAGGGCGGGTGCAGGCTGTCCAGAGCCTCCCTAAGGTAATGTTTCTGTGTTCTCTCCTTCCTCTCCTGCCCTCCCTCGAACAAATGAATAAGGGATTGTCCCTTCTCTCTGAAGCGGCTGGATTTTACCAGTGGATAAATGTAAGTCCCTGGATCTGCACTTGAGCATCAGCAACAGATCACTTTAGAGTACTGGAGTTTGTGCAGTAGAAAACTGGAAGTGTATGGGGGGAGGGGGGGGTGAACAGCAGCTCCCCACCTTGCATGCACTTTAGAATCATGGGGATACCACACCCCTGGAGACTCTGATTTGATAAGTCAGGGCTTGGTTAGGACACCAGTGCTAACATGTACAGCCAAGCTAAGATTGCTGGTCCAGATTACGGTGGGGTAGCTGAGTTACAAGCCATTAATACATAAGGATAGCACCATCCATCACATAGCTCTTTCTTTGAAGCGGAACATGATTTGCATCATAATTCACTGAGATTTGGACTTACAACTAACATCTGAGGAACTTCATCCATGCTTAGCTCCCTACTCAACATACTGGGAGAGCTTACTCTTCCCCCTAGCTGAGTATCAGAGTCCAGTCTCATCCTGCCCCCAATGTCTGGATCTCTGTCCTCTTTGACTGAATGGACCATGGTGTCTGACCTAGCCAGACATCATAACGAATTGTTTGTCTCTTTAAGTAAGTATGCACCAAAATAGGTCTTGCTTAGTCAGCACTCACTCAGAGAACAGCTCCCTGTACCTTCCAGAACATTCCAGGACCCACTTCTTTCTACAGCGGAGGCTCTCTGTACAGCTCTCTTCCTATAGGCAAGCAAGGGACTGCTCCCTCTCCGAGCATGCTGACTTCCCTCTAGCCACACCATGCACAACACTTTCACCCCACATGCAACGCCAACCCTGCAGCATGTTGGACAGGGCACATTTCCCCCAACCTGCTTTAAATGTTGTAGTGTTAGATGTTTAACATCAGTTCCAGTGGGAGTGTTCACCAGAAAATCAGCAAGTTCTATAAATCCGGATTTAGGGGTTTGGAGTTGGGTTTTATTTTTGGTTGATTTTTTTATACAATTATTGAACATAACAATAGACTTTTTGGGCATGAATGAGACGTAGTTAAATTTGATCCAGGCCCTCATTCTCTGCAGTCTCCACATACTCACTCTAAAGACATCAAAGAATTCATAGTTCTTTGTGTGCCTGCACATACACACATAACACATATACACACACATCAAGACTACCCGGCTTTTCATTCAGACTTAGGATGACAAAGTATAACCCGATCTGGAAACTCTGTATTGTTACAAAAACCCACACATTAAAAAATTTAAAAAAGACTGATTCTCAAAAGAGAAGGTAATTCATCAGCCAATAGCTGGGTGGACTTGGGGAGAGAAAGCTAGTATCTTCCCAGCATTCCTAGAATTACATGACATGGAAAGCCATCATCTCTGACAGCATAAGTCAGCCCACTAGTCTCCAACACTACTCAGGCCACTTTCTCTCCTCCTGTGATTCAGAATGCTTCCCTGCAATCCATGCTATCTGCCACCTCGAACCTCACTGTCCTCGTGCCTTCCCAGCAAGCCATTGAGGACATGGACAAGAAGGAGAAAACCTTCTGGTTGTCACAGAACAATATTCCAGCCCTGATAAAGTGGGTGTCACTTACCTTATTTTCCATGTTATATGACTGGCATCAGTGTTAATGTTCCTTAGTTCAATGAAGAGAAGCCACATGATCCTTCACTTCCTAGGATACCCCTAGCAAGCCTCCCCTGGGCCAGGGGAAGTTATCTGTTAACAGCTGACTCTAAACCAAGCACTGTGCTTTGCATATCATTCAGTTAACCCTCCCAACACCTCTGAGATGGATGGGTGTTACAATTATTCCCATTTGACAGATGTGAAAAGCAAGGCACAGAGTGGTTAATGACTAATTCCAGCTAAGGCTGATCACTTGGGGGGGGTGGGGAATGTGAAGTTTGAGTATGGTAGTCTGGCCCCAGGGATTATCCTCCTGTTCAGTGGTACTATCTGGTGCATGAATATTTGACTGTGATCCTTATGATCTGGTGCTTTAGATATCACACACTACTAGGCACATATGGAGTGGCCGATCTGCAGATCCTGTCGTCCTCTGCCATGCTAGCAACATCCTTGCAAGGAAGCTTCCTTCACCTGGACAAGGCAGACGGGGTAAGAGCACTGTCGTCTGGCTGTCTGGAGCACAGTACCTTTACTCATGTTGTCCTCTCTGGATTTCTGTGATGGAAATTTCCAGATATGTGCACAGAAAGAATAGAAGCCTGTGTGAACATCACCCAGTTGCAACAATGATCACACACACACACATTTAAAAAAACAAAAACAGAAAAACAACTAGGCCACAGCAATATATTCATTAATTTTCTTGTCACTGTGATCAGCTATTTGACAAATGCAGCTTAAGGGTTTGTTTTGGCTCACAGTTTGAGGCGAAGTTACGATGGCAAGAGCTTAAGGCATTGTCTACATCAGGAGAGACTGATAGGGAGCTTGGCTAGTTGTCTACTTTTTATGCAGTCCAGACTCCAGCCCGTGGACTAATGTCCCTGATATTTAATGTAAGTCTTTCCACCTCAATTAACCCAATTTAAAAAGTTTCTTGTAGACATGCCCTGGGGCTTGTTCCACAGTGATTCTAGATCCCATCAAGTTGACAACTAGTATTAGCCATCACAAAAGGGAAAATCAGTTTATCTAACAGAGGGTCACTGGGTTTATCAACCACACTCCAGGGCAGGCCCTGTGCCCAGTAGTCGACCAATAAAAAAACGAACCCCATGTTTCTTTGGGGGCGGTGCTTTTTGTTTTATTTTGCCATTTTTTATCTTCCTGCCTTTTTGTTTACTTTAATTTTCATTTTTGTGTTTTTGTGGTTTCTTTTTAAGAGAAAAAGAATATAAAGTTAGGCCGGGAAGGAAGTGGGGAGAATCTGGGAGGAGTTGGAGAAAAGGGAAAGCATGATAAAATATATCGTATGAAAAATTTTTAATAAAAGAAAAGAAAAAAAGACTAGCTATCGGAAGCAGTGATCCAAATGCAGATCATCGAGCTCCTCCTGACATGACCAGGAAAGGGTAAAGGACAGTCAATGCCACGACTTTGATTCTGACGCACAGTTAAGTAAGGCTGGTGACCCCTAACCTCCTAGTGGAATCATGACCAGTAACTGGATATCATGTTAGTTAGACTGCAAGCCTATAGTGAGTACCTACTCTGCACACGCATGTGTCATGAGTACCTACTCTGCACATGCATGTGTCATAAGTACTTACTCTGCACATGCATGTATCTTGAGTACCTACTCTGCACATGCATGTATCTTGAGTACCTACTCTGCACATGCATGTATCTTGAGTACCTACTCTGCACATGCATGTGTCATGAGTACCTATTCTGCACATGCATGTGTCATGAGTACCTACTCTGCACATGCATGTATCTTGGTGCTAGAGCCAGGGCAGTGGCCATGGAGGAGTGGAATTCCAGAGAAACTGTTGTCTGGCACTCCTGGAGTCTGTCAAGGACTCACATGCCAATTAGATGGGGGAGTCTGGCTTCAAGGCTGTGAGTGGTTGAATGTCTTCCCCTGAGTTGAACAAAGCGAAGATTCTAGCAAACAATGGGGACTGCTGCAACCATGAGTCATCAGCCATGGGCAGAAATGTCTTGGAACTTCCCAGCTTCCCTTTCAGCCTGTGAGCATTAGGAAAAGAATCCACTGAGTTGAGTCTAAACATGAGGCTCATTGGCTGATGTAGAAAGCAGAAAACTCTAACACATGCTTCCATAGATAGTTTATAAATTTTCCTTTGTAAATCTTTGGAAATTCCAATGACACTCATGTTATATTCTGAATTGTTTAAATAAAAATATGAGATAAAGATTCTGGGTACAGTTGGGCATGGTGAGAACATGCCTTTAACACCAATCCTGGGGTAAGGAGAGGTAGGCGGATCTCTTTTGAGTTCAAGGCCAGCCTGGTCTGTATAACAAGATCCAGGCCAGCCAGGGATATACAGTGAGACCTTGTCTCACAAAATCAATATTTTTTATAAAAGCTAATGGTGTGAAAGTACAGCTAGTGAGAAAGAACACTGTGGAGTGTTGCACAGCTGTGTCTATCTCCTTAACAACACTACAGTGTATAAATCAAATAGGTGAGCCCAGCTTCCTGCTGTGGAACTCTAATCCCAGCTACTCCAGAGGCCAAAGCAGAAGGATTACAAGTTCAAGGCTTCCTGGGGTACAGAGTGAGGTCACGGCCAGCCTGGGCAACTTAAGAGAGTCCCTGTTTAGAAATGAAGAGTGAAAAGAAGGTTGGAGATATAGCTCAGTGGAAGAGCACTTGTGAAGTCCTACATTCAACCTCCAGTGCTCCCAGATAAATCAATCAAATAGCTGGAAGAGGGGATTTGAATGTCGTTATTCCAGGAAGAAATAGATGATTTAGATGATCCTAATTAGATCACTGCACAGTGTATATAATATACTGAAGCACCACACTACATACAAAAGGTAAGGATTGTTATTGTTTATTAATTTACAACATGACTTCATGTATACTCTTACAGTATAATTACTGTAGTCAGGCTAATCCATTGGTGTTCCAAACCAGTAATTTTCTTAGCAACACTAACATCCACCTTGGCATGGCTATCTAGGACGCAAGATATATCAAAGTCCTGACCTAGAGGAGATAACCATCAAACACACATTTTTCTTAAGTTCATTCCTGTGTCTATTACAATAAAAATATCCCATTTTAACAAAAAGAGATGTGAGCCAGGTGGCGGTGGCGCACGCCTTTAATCCTAGCACTCGGGAGGCAGAGCCAGGCAGATCTCTGTGAGTTCGAGGCCAGCCTGGTCTACAGAGCAAGCTCCAGGACAGGCACCAAAACTACACGGAGAAACCCTGTCTTGGGGGGGAAAGAAAACCCAGAAAGTGATGTGACAGGTGGCCTGATTTGTTTCCACAGCCTCTGCACATGGAATTTGCATGCTTGGGGTTAGGCAAGTGTCCCTCCTCCCTAAGATCTGGATCTGGGAGGAATTGCAAACAGAGGTCACAGTGGGGAAAGAAGAGGAAACCAAACGACTAGAGCTCGACTGCTCTTGACTGGTAGACAGTCAGTCACTGTCTATAGGACCCAAAACTCTGGTTCCTGCTGCTCAAAAGGCAGGAACCCCCAAGTACACTCACCTTCCCATTGCGTTTGCACTTGCAGAATATCACAGTTGAGGGGGCATCCATTGTTAACGGTGACAACGCGGCCACAAACGGAGTGATACACGTCATCAACAAGGTAAAGATGCCCCTACCCACGAGGTGGAGTTGCTTCCCACTCTGTGATGTTTTCCGACACAGTGCAGTTTGTAGCAAATAAAAAAAGACTTAATATCAAATGACCCTTTATTCTCTTGGCTAGAACCTCACGGAGACTCCATTCCTTCAGACGCGGCTATAACCCACACCACCTGTAATGGCACATGTGCAGGGCTCCTGTCACACGTGGGCCTCACATACATATTCTCTCATATATGGAAACATCTTAGGTGGTGCAAGTCTAAAACCAAGCACAGGGGGAAAGCAATTGGTTATCACTGTTCACTCCCTTCCCTGCACTACTGTATCCTAAAAAAATGGGGTACAGAAAAATCTGAGAAAAAATAGGAAAGCACAGAAAAACTACCATAAGATTTTCATTTTTCACCTGAGTCCCAATTCAATAGTCTTCATATATATGAAAAAGAAGAAAAAACAGGAAATGGGGTTGTAAGCCAACCCATAATTTTCAGTTACTATATTAGGATCTTTATTTTAGAAGAAATTTCGAGTATACTGGAAACTTTCAGAAGGTGGAGGGCTAAGGGGACAATTAACTGCATTTTAATTAAAACTGTTCTCAATTTTTAAAAGCTATAGCTCAACTATTTCTGTTCAAAAGAGAGGCTATTTGTGAGTCTCCATGTTCATCAAAGTCCTTGCACTCCTTCTGCGTTGTCTAGAAGCTTAAAACACAACACTGTTCAGCAGGAGATTCAGCACTTAGGGAAATTATGACTCCATGGGATACCAAGTGACAAAATTGCTTATCAACCATCGGTCCAGTCTTAGCTTTCTGGAGTACTAAAATACATTTATCAAAAAAATTCATTAGTTAAAAAAAGAAACCTAACATTGGGCTGGGGCGATGGCTCAGTAGGTAAAGGGCTGTCACACAAGCCTTGAAGAGCTGAATTCAGATCCAGTATCTACGTAAGGGAGCAGAAAGGGAAAGCTCCTTAACCAGCCGTCAGTTCAGCTGAAATATTGAGCCCTAGGCTCGGTGAGCACAAATACACATTCACCTCTTCTCTCACGTATTTTTGATGGACAACTTCCTTAGTAAGATAGTACCTCAACCCACCTCTTACTCTGAGCTTATTACCATGGGACAGTAAGTCCCAAGCCTTCTGTGGTCTTCCCACACAGCCCATGTCTACAGAGTAAATGAACGCTAAAGTGATGTCTGAGTTTGAGCTCTTGACTAGCTGTATAATCTTGTGGAAGTCATATAGCCTCTCCGAGCCTCATTCATCTTCCTTTGTGAGGATTAAATACACCCTCTACTTCAAGGCTTCTACTAAAGGACCCTCAGTAAATGGTTTGATTCCCTCTTCCTTTGAAATCCCATGATTTTTCTGTATAGAATTTATTTGGCATAACCATCAATTGTCCTATACTGATGCCTGTTTCCTGAGACCCTTCAGTGACTATATCCTGGGAGGCATGTGGCTGCATCTCACTGTGTCCCTCTCCAGAACAAGCACTTTGCTCTATTATGATAATTGGAATTTCTGAAGGTCCATTAGGTTCCAGGCACTGTGGGAAGTGTCACACCCCCACCTGGTGTCCCTTGTATTTTTTTTCAACACTAAGACGCTGAGTGCTATACTGTCCTCACTTCACAGATAAGACAACACTCCAAGTTAAGTAATTGGGTTAAGGAAGAATTGACATGAACATGAAGTTTATGATTGTTCTCTTCTTTGCCCCTGGATTTCGCAGCTCCCTCAAAAACTCCTCTGTCAATTGGAATCCTGCCTCCTTCGTTAGCACCATTATGTACAGTTGTGGACTGTGAGCTGCATAAAGGTGCTTGGCCAAAAGGAGTGGAACTCAAATCCAGCCCACAGTACTTTGCTTTGTACTCACTGGAGTTTTTTGTTGTTGTTGTGTTTTGTTTTTTGTCTGTTTTTTTTAAACTCCTCCTCAAGAAGGGGTAGCTTTTATGAAGTCTGCCTTCATAAATGTATTTTGTTGTGTGACATGAACATAAAAGCCATCAAGGTCTAGCAGCCCATCTCCTCACAGCTCTCAAATCTGTCATGCCTATCTAATCTGAAGTGCCCCACCCCACCCCACTTTGGTTCTGTTATGTTAGATTATTGGGGAAACTGTAGAAACAGAGGCGGAAAGAAAGAGAAGCTAGGTCCAACCTTAGGTGGGGTTTTAGGGTTTCTGTTGCTGGGATGAAGTACCATGACCAAAAAGCACGTAGGGAGGAAAGGGTTTATTTGTCTTACACTTCCCTATCACTGTTCATCATCAAGGGAAGTCAGGACAGGAACCTGGAGCTGTGCAGAGGCCATGGAAGGGAGCTGCTTACTGGCTTGCTTCTCATGGCTGCTCAGCCTGCTTTCTTATAGAACCCAGGACCAGCAGTCCAGGGATGGCACCATCCACAATGGGCTGGACCCTCCCCATCAATGACTAATTCAGAAAATGGCTTACAGGCCTGCCTACAACCTGATCTTATGGAGGCATGTTCTTGAGGTTCCCTCCTCTCAAATGACCTTAGCTTGTCAAGTTGACATAAAAACTATCCAGGAGATGGTAGGACCATGTTTATTCAAGAGGCCATCATGTCACCCATTTGTGTGGATGCCAAAAAAAAAGCTACATAAGATGGGATACAGCCCCTTATATGGGCAGAAACCACTACACCATAGTCCCTTCCTTCTGGAGCTGCTTGGTCTGGCCACAGGGAAACTGGGAAGTGTAATCTTTTAGCAGGAAACTATCATTCCTAACTCTAAAAGGATATAAAAATACACAGCAGGGCTGGGCGGTGGTGGCACACGCCTTTAATCCCAGCACTCGGGAGACAGAGCCAGGTGGATCTTTCTGAGTTCGAGGCCAGTCTGGTCTACAGAGATCCAGGTCAGGCACCAAAACTACACAAAGAAACCCTGTCTGGGGGTGGGGGACACAGTAGGGACATTATAGCTGTTTTTCGCTGAGGAGGGTGTTTGCCAGAGGGGATAGTTCTGGGTCTATTGAGAGGGAGTCCTCTGGTCACATTATCAGGGAGAGAGTCTTAACTTGATGGGTTACAATAGATCATGCAATTGCTGTCCGGCATTCTTGAAGAGACTTGGAAAACAATTATTAGAGAGCTATAAGCAGATGACTCGGTAACAGAATTAAACCAAATGATTTTCTGGTAAGGTTGTGGTATAGCAAGGAACAAAGGAGGGGAAAACAGTAGGTCGCTAAGAGGAAATGGGAATAGAGTTAATTTAGAGTGTCAGTGACTAGTCCCTTTGCCAAGACTGCTGTACTGAAATAAGCTAGAAACAGCAGGGAGCTACAGAGCATCAAAGGAAGGGAACCAGAGAAAATAGAAGACTGATGTAAAGAATTGTATCAGGCCTGGGGTAAAAGGGATAAGTCCTCTTTAGCCAGTTTCTCCACAGCACCTAAAAGATCTCTTGCAGATGTATCAGGAACAAAGAGAGCTGTTTAAGATGAGAGTTATTTGGGAAGCTTACGGAATATTTTATTTATGTATAGGGTGAAGTTCAGTAAGTAAAATATTTAAAGGATAGGGCAAAGACATAAGAATGAGGATAGTAAGGAGGAAAGGAGTGATCCAGAGGAGAAAGTTCCCAAAATTCAGAAATGTTTCTGTCTCCCTCTAATCTAGGTGCTAGAAACAATCTGTCTGTAAAGAACCAGATAGCAAACATTAAGTGTCCAGGTCCCCTGATCTCTGGTACTATTCAACTCTGCCTTTGTGATACATAATCAGCCTCAGACAACATGTAAAAGAAATTTCTAAGATTGTGTTCTAAAATAAACTTTATTTTTTTTGGCAGTGGTATAACAAATTTTAATTCACAGTAGACATTCTGAAAATAGGTAAAAACAGTAACAACGAAAAGGTCTAACTAGCTCTCAGAATTGACAAGAGTGTACCAATAGTCATAGCAGATTCACAACTGCCTGAATGCATGTTACAAACATTACATGCAAATGCTACATTTTTAAAAAATCCATATAGCAACACTAATGCTTCCTGGAGCCCTGCACTCTGGGCACTTCACCTGAAGGGAGACAAGCTCCTCTTTCTCACATCAAAGGGCAATGATTCCACCTAATATTCCAATGTAGGCAGGTCAATCTCCTGGTCAAGGACTATCCCTAGAAAAGCAGGCTCACCTAAACCATGCTAATGAAATAGATGTTAAGTATTAATTCTTTGTACAAGGAGCCTAACTCAGGATAGTTAAGTCAACTATTAGTAAACGGGTACTACTTCCTCCCCATTACAGTTTCTTATTCCAAGATAGGGCAGAAAAAGAAAGCCAATATAGTAATGAGATTGGGAAAAAAAAAGTGTTTTAAAAAAAAAAAGAGGAGGGATTTTAAGAAATATCAAATATGAGTCTTTTCTATCAAATACTATAAAACTTGTGTTTAGGACAAGGAATTAAGATTTGTCTCTCCCATCTTACAAGATTTGCAAATGTTGCCGGGCGGTGGTGGCGCACGCCTTTAATCCCAGCACTCGGGAGGCAGAGCCAGGCGGATCTCTGTGAGTTCGAGGCCAGCCTGGGCTACCAAGTGAGCTCCAGGAAAGGCGCAAAGCTACACAGAGAAACCCTGTCTCGAAAAACCAAAAAAAAAAAAATTTAAAAATTTTTTAACCCCCCCCCCCTCCACAAGTAAAACTTTTGTTTACTCAATGGTACTATTCCTACTCTAGGAATTTGATAGTCTGAAGCAATGACCCTTCTCTCCTTGGCACAGTGACTTCTTTTCCCCCTTCCTCCAGTAACTGTGTACCAATTCTTTTCAGACTTGTCAAAAAAGTAAGATTGTGAGGTCAGACCCCAGCTAATGGGAAAAAGACACAATCACCACCTTCCTCAGAATAAAAACCAAGTACACTTCCTCTGTCTATGTGTGTTCCCTCTTCCTGAGCACACCTTCTTGATCCAAAGTAGTTTGCTTTGCCCGGGGGAGGGGGCCAATTAAACCAGACCTAAGTGGGCTGGTCTGCATTAACGATGCGCAATGCCAGTGCTTTATATTGTGTGAAAAACACAAGGTTTGGTATCCATAGAACAGTAATACAGCACAGATTCCTTAGCAGTGCCTGAACTACTCAACTGGATACCTGAGCCAGAGGAAATGCCATCTTCTCAACTCTAACACATCAACTAAGTTATTCCAGTAACAAAGACAGAGCTCCTGCTCTACCCGTTTTACCCTAAACCTGAAACCTGTCCCCCATTTCAAGTAGGGTTCACACACAGGGACAAGAATACATGTGTCCATGGATGGCCCTTTCCTCCAACCTGTTTATGAGCAGTTCAAATAAGAGAGAGTTCTATGTGTATCTTCTCAATGTCTATTCTAAAAGTACCAAAAATTTATTGTCTTATCTTTTAATGGAGAGATGACTTGCACTATAAAGTTCATGCTGGAATGCATTCCTGCCTCTACAAATGCTTCATTTATAAAATAACACTTATTATGAGCTATATACAAGACCCTGAGATAGGGATATTTTTAATAACAAAAACATTTGGGTTTTTCTATGAGTTGTATTTTTTTGAGACTTTCAGGACAAACATGAAAATATAAATCAAAATTGTAATAGTGTAAGCAAATATTAACAGAAGTTAATGTTCAAGACTAAGTTCTTTGTCAGGCAGTGGTGGCACGTGCCTTTAATCCCAGCACTAGAGAGGCAGAAACAGGCGAGCCCAGTGTACATAGTGAGTTCCAGGACAGCCAGTGCTGTTACACAGAGAAACCCTGTCTCAAAAAAAACAAAAAAAAAGCAGCTGGAGAGATGGCTCAGTGATTAAGAGCACTGGCTGCTCTTCAGAGGTCCTGAGTTCAATTCCCAGTACCCACATGGTGGCTCACAACCATCTGTAATAGATCTGATGCCCTCATTTGTCATGCAGAGCACTCATATATAAAATATAAGTAAATCTTAGAAAGCCATACACATTACAGTGCTCCCTTCTCTAAATGGCTGTGTCCTTAGCTGCTGCCTATAATGCTCCACAACAATATTTTTATTTTCAACTAATCATTTACAAACAAGCAAAATTTCCTAAAAGGATTAGACAAGTATTTGTAGACTTCAGGTCTGTACCATTTGATATGGAAGCTACTAGGAAAATAAGCCATATATGGAATACCAAAACTTAATTCACATGAGGGAGGGAGGGGGAATGACACTTAAGAGTAACTGCTAAGAGACTGAACTACAGGAATCAGTACATCTGGAGTAGCATTTGCTTCTTACCTAAGTCTTCCTGAGCACCTGAAACACCCAGAAAAGCCACAGAAACCAATACAACAGAGCAGAGGAGGGTTCCAAAGTCAGCTCAAGCTACTGCCTAGGACTTTAAGCTGAGCTTTTGGGTTCACACTCAAAGTTCAGTCTGTGTTTAACATTTTTAAGTTCAGACATATCAAAGCCTAGAAGTACCGAGGGTCTGTGGACTTCTATTGCTTTCAAGCAAGTGTATCTTCTTGTTCCAAAAAACAAAGCCACATTAATTCTTTCCATCTTCAAGAATAAAGACAACAGTTCTACTTCTTTTCTGCTAGGATATGGTTTCTTATGGAAATACTCTCTAAGAAACTGCTTCTTCTTCTCAGAGGAGTAGTCTCTGTATTTTTTAGGATCTAATGCTAGGATCTGAAGTAAATCATCATTGGCCACCAGTCCATTAGTTGTACTTTCATTCCTCTGTCTCTTCAAAGACATAGCACTAGTCCCTTCCTCTGGACCTGATGCTGCATCACCCTTTAGTATGAGCAAGGGAACTTTCTCATCTCTCTTCTGGTCCTCTGCCACCAAAGGGCCATCTTGCCGCTTTCTCTTTAAAGGACAGGTAAAATCAGGAATCCTTTCCCCATTGATGAACTGCAGTTGACTGCTCTCAACAAAACTCGACCCAACTTGCAGGTCTGAGCTGTTGTTTTTGGGAGCATGTTCACAGTGCAGCAAATGACGAGTGATGGCTGCCATAGTCAAGCTTCCAGGGTAGACCCCACAACAGTGGACACACTTGAAGGCAGGAGAACTGAGCACTGCATAGGCCATTGGCATAATATGGTGTCTGTCCTTCAAATGTAACATATAGGCATCGGCTATCATGAATGTGCTCAAACAGAGAGGACAGGTCAGCTCTTGTTCACTGAGACACTTAGGTACAACCTTAATCTGAGGCCTCACCTTAACATATAAGGGAACCAGTGATGTAGAGTATATCCCTGAGAGGATAGCCAGGAAGACTTCCTGTTCTCCAATCTTCTCTCTTGGCAGAGTGATGATGAAATCAAGATAGGGGAATAACGGGTCACCATTAGCATCCAGGCTCAACTGGGAGCCCCTGTTACTGTAATCCAAAGACAGCTTCTTCTTCCTAAGGTGTTTAATTCTGCTATGCTCCAAGAGACCCTGCATGTTGTGGAAAGTGCATGAGCAATACAGGCACCCCAAGCCATGTGTGAATAAGTGGTACATTAGCTCCTCCTCTGAGACTAGGCATTTGCAGGAGAGGCAACGCATAGCCTTCTCCCTTGTCCACTTAAGAAATGGTGCACACACTGCCAACTTTACTGGTTCAAGTTTCTCACTGGAGTTGGACTCGCTTTGTTTGTGAGCCACTTCCATGTGAGCCTGGAAGACATTGGATGGGAAGAATACATTGCAAATTGGGCAGGTTTTCCACTGCTTGCCCTGTCTGACAACCACATTCATATCCACCTCAGGTGAAGAGATCTGAACAAATATGCCCTGGTCTGCAGTGTCTACCAGCCCTCGTGAGGAGGACAAGCTGGGTAGAGCATTAGACATCTGCGGACCCACACTAGGGGACGGGAATTGGTTGGACACCTGGGATGGAGTGACAGTCACAAGGCCAGCACTCTGAGAAATAGGTAGAGTGACAGACACTGGATCCAGCATGTAAAGGGGTCTCCCATTAACCTGTGTCCCTGTCGGAAGGAGCTTCCTGAAAGCAGAGCCTGACTTGAGGAACATGTTGTTCTGTGAAGTTTCAGCTCTCTTTGACTGGTTCACCTGCAGGATGCCAGTGCCAACAGACTGATTGAGCTGAAGCACACTGGATCTAACTGGTGGACCTGAAGGAAGGACTCCTGATGTAACAGGCTGACCAAGCAGAGAGCTCACACCCTGGTTCACAGGGACATCTGAGATCACCAGCTGTTTGGGGGACAGCAACCCAGATACCACTTGATCTGCAGGGAGAACCCTAAAGGATACTGCCTGACAAGAGGGGAGAACCTGTGATGAGACTGTCTGGCCTACATGGAGAACCCTGGACTGGACTGCTTGACCAGTGGGAAGGGCCCCAGAAGCTGCTGTCTGTGCAGGAATCACAGAAGCAGGGGTTATCTGACCTTCAGGAAGGACTGCCAATGAGACCACCTGGCCCACAGAAATTGTTCCTGGTGATGTGGTCTGCAGAACCCCAGGACTGACAGAAACACCAGAAGATAGGGTACCAGGCCTGATCAGTCTGCTTGTGGGCTCCACTGGCCTGCTTGTAGACCCAGCTGATCTGACTGGAGGTCCTGCTAGTCGACTTGCAGATCCAATGGGCTGTGTCAGGGGTACAATCTCCAGTTGGATGGCTTGACTCATTGGGACATTGCTCATTCCAACAGACTTATTCACAGGCCCAAGTGGCTGACTCATGGGTAGTGCAGGAGTGTCTACAGGCTTATTAGATGAAGCCCTGCCTGAGAAAAAGACAGTTGAGTGAGCTGAAGGCTTCCGTGTGAGGCTGATCTGGCCCACTGGTAGAGGGCTGGAGACAAAAGCCATGTCGGACTGGACAGCAGCAGACGGAGAATGGGTATGGCTCCAAGAAGGACCTGGGACCCCCACCGGGGGCTGTACATGGGCAGAGGTCACAGGTTGGGCCAAGGTCACTGGCTGTACCATGGCTGAACTTGGAGTATTCTGTGACAAGGCAAGGTGGGACCAAGGTGGCTTTGCTGGAGCAGCTGTATGTGGAACACTGCTGTTTGGTGGCCTGGACAAGCCTGCCTGTGACTTTGGAGCAATGGGCATTTGCTTCAGAAGCCCAGTCCTCTTGTTGTGTTCTGAAATCACAGACCTCAACTTATTCTCCAAATCCTTGTGAACATCTGATGTCAAAATATGGGACATCAGATCATCCTGGCTGCACATACTGGCACTACACTTTTTACAATAGTATCTTTCAGGTGGTAGAGTATTTGTCACAGAAAGAGTATCACTGGCTTTTGGCTGCTGCTGTTCTTCCTTAGGCTGAAAGCCAATGTAGGCATTAAGTAAGGAGTGAAAATGGGTGATCAGCACATGCTTCTTCATGCTACAGAAGGAAGTATTGGAAAAGTTACATTTTAAGCACGTGAAATGTTTTATATAACCCTTCAACGACTTCCCATTGCCTGGAACTTTCTCCTTGGGGCTGTGAACTTTCCCAGCTGGCTCATGGAATAACCAGAAGTGCGTGCTCACCACATTAGGCCGTGAAGCAAATGAACAATCTGGACACTGGATCTGCAGCTCTTGGTCTGCCTCATCTTCATGGCAACGATGCAAATGGTTTTTGAGAGAAGCAAGCACATCTGCTGAGTATGTGCAAAGGCTGCAGCAGTATGGCTTGAGTCGGTATCTCATTTTCTTTGTCAAATGTCCCCTTGGAGCAACATCTGGCCAAGATGTATTATAAAAGTACCTGTCTCCTGGGCCAAAGCCTTCTAGGTCCCTCGACAGTTCTTTGCAGTTGTCAAGTCCAATCTTCAGAAGAATGCTCTTCACCCATGGCCGCATAGTTCTGATGTAGTCCAGATTTTCCACAGGAACTTGAAACATTTTTGGAATGTTCTGCCCTGCAATAAGGGAGCCTCTGCCTCAGTGCCACAGCTCTCCACCTCAGAGGTGGGAACCCGGCCTGTACCCGCCTCCTACTGCCTCCCCCACCATGCCCTCCAGCAACACAGTGGCGTCCTGAGCAACCTTCCCTGGCCTCCAGTCACACACTGACCTCCAGTCACACACCGACCTCCGGTCACACACCGACCTCCGGTCACATACCGACCTCCGGTCACACACCGACTTCCGGTCACACACCAACCTCCAGTCACACACTGACTTCCAGTCACACACCGACCTCCGGTCACACACTGACTTCCGGTCACACACCGACCTCCGGTCACACAAACTTCCGGTCACACACCAACCTCCAATCACACACTGACTTCCAGTCACACACTGGCCTCCTGCTAGCCCTTCCCCGACCTCCAGTCACACACCAACCTCCAATCACACACCGACCTCCGGTGACCTCGTGCCCGCCCTTCCCCAGCCTCTAGTCACACACTGGCTTCGCGCCCATGACCTTCCCCAGCCTCCAGTCACACATTGACTTCTGGTCACACACTGACTTCCGGTCACACAATGACCTCCAGTCACACACAGACCTCCGGCCAATCACTGACTTCCGGCCATACACTGACTTCCGGCCACACTTCCGGTCATACACTGACGTCGCTCCTGACCTTCCCCAGCCTCCACTCACACACTAGCTTTGCGCCCATGACCTTCCCTGGCCTCCAGTCATACACTGACTTCCGATCACACCGGCCACTGTCACACACTTCCGGTCACACACTGGTGTCGGGTCACGTACCGGCCTCCAGTTACACACTGACTTCCGGTCACACACCGGTCTCGGGTCACGCACAGGCCTCCCAGTTACACACTGACTTCCGGTCACACACCGGCCTCCAGTCACACAGACCTCCGGTCACACACAGGCCTCCCGTCACACACCGACCCCCGGTCACACACCGGCCTCCGGTCTCACACTGACTTCCGGTCACACGCTCTCACACACCGGCCTCCAGTCACACACTGACTTCCGGTCACACGCTCTCACACACCGGCCTCCAGTCACACAGACTTCCGGTCACACCCCGGCCTCGGTCACACCCCGGCCTCGCACCCCGAGACCCCGGGTCCTCACTTACACGCGGGGCCCTCACGCCCTCCTCAGCTCGTGGTCGGAGCCGCTCAACTCCAGTCCGTCTTCCAGCACAGGCGCGAGAAAATAGAGCCCAAAGGCCCCAGGAAGTGACGTCTCCTCATTTGCATACTCGCACCAGGCAGCCAATGGCATGAAGAGTGCTTCAGGGCCCCCTTGGGCCTCGGCTCCTCCCCTTCCGCTCTCGCCCTTCTTCCGGCCCGCTATGGCGCTCCCCTGGGGACGTGGTTTCCGCTTACGCCCCGCGGTCCTAGTGCCAGCGCCAGGCGCGTGCTTTGCTCCTCAAGGGCGCGATGCAGACCTCAGATCCGCGTCTGCACAGCCTGAGCCACCCCGGGCCCTCGATAACGTCAGTCCAGGACCGCAGGAAGAGAGAGGATACATGTTCCAGCGTTAGGAGAAGCCCGAGCTGGTTAGCTGGCCAGAGGGTCAGCCGTGCAGGGCTTGTAAACTGTAGAGCCCGTGTGCACCAGCTAGAGGACCATCTGAATGGGCAGGGCCTGGTCACTCTCTTCACAACCGAACTGGGGGTGGGGACACGTGCCTGTGTCAACCCATCATTCAGGGAGCTGAATCCGGAGGACCACGGGAAGTTTGAAGCCAGCCTGCACTACATGGAAGATCTTTTTCAAAAATGGGAAATAAAAAAAAGGAGGGGTTCAAACAGCTGGGGGGGAGGTTCTCAGTGAGAGACTCCACCCAATCGATTATTTGCCCTGTCTGCACAAGGCCCTGGGCTTCAAACCTGGATCACACAATCGTGCTCACACCGCCAGAAATCTAGTTATTTATGTAATATTGTCCTATCTTTTTATTTTTATCAATCAAAACATTTTTTATAAGGCAAATTCAGGTCACTGGCGTATGGTAGACTTAAGGTTTCCAGAATAAGAAATGAAGAATTAACAGGATAAGTTAATGAAAGTTAAAAGGAGTTCCTTAGCAAGATCTATAAAAAGAGTCTTTTGTACAAGAGGAAATTTTCTCCAAATGGAGAGTAAATTTAGGGAGGAGACTTAAAATTGAGCTAACATTTCCAAGTTTCTTCCAGCGCAGTCACTTTGCATCCCAGGATACCTTATTCTGTAAATTTTCAAAATGTTTTTTAGTCGATTCTGTTAACTGCCCAAAGAACCCAACAGGACTTCCATAGTTATTAGTGAACAGCAAATGGTACCAAAATTTGCTGAATAGAATTTTGGGGCTTCTTTTCCCAGGTGCTGATCCCCCAAAGAAGTCTAACTGGCTCTTTACCAAACCTGCTCACCCGTCTGGACCAGATGCCTGACTATTCCATCTTCCGGGGCTACATCATTGCAAGTACCATGTTCTCTGCATAGCCGTCTTGTCAACCTGCCTGGGGACTGGAATCCCTCACTGGCTGTCCTGTCTTTGCAGCAATACAATCTGGCAGATGCAATCGAGGCTGCAGACGCTTACACTGTGTTTGCTCCAAACAATGAAGCCATCGAGAATTTTATCAGGGAGAAGAAATCCACGTCTCTAGTAAGTGTCAGCAGCAGTAATCAACATTTTCTCTTTAAAATTTGCTTTTATTTTTTAATGGGGTGTGTGAGCTGAGCATGGGTGTGAGATTGTGGGTGAGTGCATGTGCGTGTGTGTGTGTGTGTGTGTGTGTGTGTGTGTGTGTGTATGTACAGGTGTGTACATGTATACATGAGAACAGATGCCTACAGAGGCCAATGCAGTTATGTCCAGAGGTGTTACCACTTTCCTGGAACTGGAGTTACAAGTGGCTGTGAGCTGCCTGATGTGGATATTGGGAACTGATCAAGGGTCCTCCTTGAGAATAGTACCCACATTTAACTACTGAGCCAGCTCTCCAGCCCCATCAATATTTTCAATCCATCAGCCATAAGCCATTTCCTGTTTTTGTCAAAATCTGTTCATCCAGCTCTGTATACTTAATAGAGACCCAAGCAGAGACCCTACACACAAACCTCCCCATGTCACAGCAGCCATAAACACAAAGAGAGAGAGAATAAAATATTTAACAGCAAAAAAAAAAAAATTAAGCCGAAAATATGTACCTAGTGTCTGTAAAAGTATGTGTTCTCTTTTTATGTGGAAAAAAATTGGCCTTAACATCTCATTAGGGATATAAAATAAAATCAGTTGAAAATGTTAATTTGCATATCAAAGAAACATCTATAATTACAGCCCAAACCATGTATGTAGTTAGAAACCACTTGAGCATTTGTTTGTAGATTTTCTCCATGGTGACACTTTTTAATGTCAGAAAAAAATACCCCTTTGGCCACTGCAATTCCTTTTTTTTATTTATTATGTTTATTTATTGATTTGTTTTTGTTTTTTCAAGACAGGCTCTCTCTGTGAAATAGCTCTGGCTGTCCTGGAACTTGTTCTGTAGACCAGGCTGGACTCAACTCACAGAGATCCGCCTGCCTCTGCCTCCCGAGTGCTGGGATTAAAGGTTTTTTCCATCACCTCCCAGCACAACTTTTTTTTATTTCAAAAGTCTTTGCATTAATATAAATGAGTGCAGTTATTTTGGATAGAAAGCATATTTCTACTTGAGGGTATTTTGTTTTAATGGTACTAAAATACTTAAAATAATTTTCATATTCTTGTCACAAGTATTTTCTATTTTATATAGAAATATGTAATTTTTATGACTTTTATTGCTAAAGCTCACTTTATGTTGAGTTTTTGAAGCTGAAATCCTTGTAATAGCAAAGAAATCATTTTTCAAATCTACTCACTGCTTTCATCACGCCTGTCTAGATGTCCTTGGCCATCCTACCTGGAAATTCACAGCTCACCTTATTATCTGATCCTTCTGTGCCCTGAGGTCTTGCACACGGACAGGGCACTACTTCATTTGCAATCCCATAGTTCTGGCACAGTAGAGCAGAGTGTGGCCAACTGGCTGACTTCTCCTTCTGTGTGTGACACAGAAGGAAGACATACTTCGGTACCACGTGGTCCTGGATGAGAAGCTCCTGAAGAATGACTTGCACAATGGCATGCACCGAGAGACCATGCTTGGGTTCTCCTACCTCCTCGGCTTCTTTCTCCA
Organism: Peromyscus nudipes; assembly: GCA_902168325.1. Taxonomy (NCBI): domain Eukaryota; kingdom Metazoa; phylum Chordata; class Mammalia; order Rodentia; family Cricetidae; genus Peromyscus; species Peromyscus nudipes. The sequence continues at coordinate 28,459 of CABHPH010161037.1, forward strand.
CAATGACCAGGTACATCTTTCTAACAAAACTCAAGAGCAAGTGTCTCTGCTACTGTCGACCTTCATCTCTTCCATGCTGGAAGAATATTTCCAGTCCTAAGCCTTTTCAACAAGAAAAAGTTGTTTCCGTTTGTTATGCCCAGGTGGTGGGGACCCCTAAAAGACCACCACAGAGACAGAATCCCATATGTGAAAGCAAAGAGCATTTATTTTCAAACTCCAGAGCTTTGTCTCTCTGTCTGTCTGATGCAGCAGGGAGAGTAGAGAGCCCTGAGCTCAGGCAGGGTAGAGAGCCCTGAGCTCAGGCAGGGTAGAGAGCCCTGAGCTCAGGCAGGGTAGAGGTTTTATCGTAGCAGAGGTTGGGGTGAGGGGATTTCCAGGGTTCAGGACCCTGATAGGCTGACATTTGTCTAGTGTGTATCTGTAAAACAAATAGGTGTATGGTAGACTCAGGGACATCTGGCCACCTTATCTAATGGTTGAAATGTTTGAGATGTTAAGTACTTCCCCAACCCTAGGTAGATCCCTGGGCAGGGTAAGCTTATAGCTTTTCGTAAGTCTGGGTGTTGCCTGCCAGTAAGCCTGTCACAGAAGCTGTGTCTGGGATTCTAAGCCTGTCATGGTGACTGTGTGGTCAAGCTGTTTTGGGGCCCCCTATACCGTTGAATCAAAAAGCAGTGAATAAACTACATAGTCAATCTCCTACTCTCCTGTCATGTGATCAGCCTTGAGATAATCAGTGTAGCCTGTAACACGAATTGCTAAATGGTCTTACTAATAAAAACCCGGAGCCAGGTATTGGGATGAATGCTGAAAGATCAGAGAAGCGGAACAAGCCACAGCTAACCTCACCTTGCCAACTTCTCAGCTGATCCTGTTTCCTCAAACTGGAAGCCTCTGAGTCTTCATCTGAATTGATCTCAACTGAACTGCTGCTAAAAGCTTAAAAGCCTAAAAACCTCTAGTTCCTGGTCCTCATGCCTTATATACCTTTCTGCTTTCTACCATCACTTCCTGGGATTAAAGGCATGTGTCTTTCCCAAGCAAGACATGAGATCTCAAGTCCTGGGATTAAAGGTGTGTGCCACCATGCCTGGCTCTGTTTCCAGTGTGGCCTTGAACTCACAGAGATCCAGATGGATCTCTGCCTCCGGAATGCTAGGATTGAGGGTGTGTGCCACCACTGTCTGGCCTCTATGTCTAATCTAGTGGCTGTTCTGTTCTCTGACCCCAGGTAAGGTTTATTAGGGTACACAATATACTGGGGGAACACAATATATCACCACAGTAGCCCTACCAACTGTGGTACTGGAGTCCTAGCAGGAATAGGCACTCTTCAGCTGGTACCACAAACCCAACAGATAGTCTTCAGTTTCCAGGATGGAAAGGAGCTTTGTTTCTCAAAATAACTTGCAGGATGTGGCACTGGCTTCAGGAAATCAGGAGTCTAGTGATATGTATAAACTCCTGCAGTCAAACAAATTAACATTAATATTGTGCAATCACGAGGATTGTGATGTGCTGTGCAATCAGCCACCACACTGGCATTCCAGGGATTTCATCACACAATTTTTTATGAATGCTAAAGGTTTAACATTCATAAAAAAAAACTAGTTACTATAGTTGTAATATAAAATTCTGCTCATGTAGTTCAAATGCCATATTTTAAAACTGTGTGAAAATTTAACAAACTATAATTCTAAAATAAATTATCAGAAGAAAAATTAATTGCCTGACCTACACAATGAGTTGCAAGACAGCCAGCGCTACACAGAGAAACCCTGTCTGAGGGGGAAAAAAAAAAAGTCACTAAGAACCAGGCTTGGCACATGCCAGTAAGTAATCCTAGGATTATGGAGACTCTCTTTGTGAGGTGTTCTGTTGCTGTGGTAAAACACCATGACCAAAAGCAACTTGGAAAAAGGTTTTATTTCACTTTATACTTTCAGGTAACAGTACAACATTGAAGGAGGGCAAGGCAGGATCTGAAGCAGAGGCCACAGAGAAGTGCTGTTTACTGGCTTGTTTCTGCCTTGCTCAGTTTGTTTTCTTATATACCCAAGGACCACCTACCCAGAAGTGGTACTACTCACAATGGGCTGGGCCCTCTCACATCAATCATTAAGAAAATACCCTACATACTTGCCTACGGGCCAATCCTATAAAGGCATTTTCTTGATTAAGATTCCATCTTCCAAATGATACTACCTTATGTCGAATGGATATGAAAACTAGCCAGCACAGAGACTGAGAAAGAGGAATCACAAGTTTGAGGCCATCCTAGGGTAACCTGAGTGTCATGGTTTGCATGAGAATGGCCCCCATAGGCTCATATGTTTGGATGCTTGGTCCCCAGTTAATGGAACTATTTGGGAAGGATTAGGTGTGGCCTTGTTAGAATAGGTGTGGCAGTGGGCTTTCAAGTTTCAAAAGCTCAGGTCAGACCCAGTCCCCCACCTCTCTCTCTCTCCCTCTATCCCTCTCTGTGTCTCTGTCTGTCTCTGTCTCTCTGTCCCTCTGACTCTGTGTTTCTCTGTCTCTCTTTGTGTCTCTCTCTGTCCCTCTGTCTTTCATTGTGTCTCTGCCCCTCTCTGTGTCTCTCTGTCTGTGTGTCTCTCAGTCTCTCTCTCTGTGTATCTCTTGGTATTTCTCTCTGTCTGTCTCTCTCTGTGTCTCTCTGTCTCTCTTTGTGTCTCTGTCTCTCTGACTTTCTTTCTATCCCTCTCTCATCTTTCATTGTGTCTCTGTCCCTCTCTGTGTCTTTCTCTGTGTCCCTCTGTCTGTCTGTTTCTGTCCCTCTCTGTGTCTTTCTCTGTGTTCCTCTCTGTGTCTGTCTGTCTGTCTCAGTCTCTCTCTGTCTCTCTGTGTCTCTTGGTGTTTCTCTCTGTCTGTCCATATCTCTCTCTCTCTCTCTCTCTCTCTCTCTCTCTCTCTCTCTCTCTCTCTCCCCCCCTGCTGCCCATGGGTCAGGATGTAAAGCTCTCAGTTACTGCTCCAGCACCATGCCTGTGTGCTTTCCTCCATGATGGTCATGGACTAACTCTCCAAAACTTAAGCAAGTCCTCCATTAAATGCTTCATTTTATGACAGCCGCCTCTTCACAGCAGTAGAAGAGTAATTAAGACACTGAGCTACATAGCAAGAACTTGCCAGAGAGAGATGGAGGGCAAGCACACTGTATTGGAACGAGCATTTAATTGTGCAATCTTAGATGCAATAATATTACTTAATCCTTTTTTTGGATTTTTTTTGGTTTTTTTTGTTTTGTTTTGGTTTTTTTTTTTTTGGTTTTTCGGGACAGGGTTTCTCTGTGTAGCTTTGCGACTTTCCTGGAACTCGCTTTGGAGACCAGGCTGGCCTTGAACTCACAGAGATCCGCCTGGCTCTGCCTCCTGAGTGCTGGGATTAAAGGTGTACGCCACCACCGCCCCGCTTACTTAATCCTTTAAAAAGGTAAAATCTTTGAAAATTTCTTCTCTGATGCCATCATTGAAATAAATAAATTTTTATGTAAACTTGAAAAACATTTATATAAAAAAATCCAGCTTTCATCATGAAGGTTGAGCTGTGCAGTTTCAATGAGTACAATATCAACCCCCGAACACGGTCGGCGCTATGATAGGACCAACGGGAAGGTTTTCCAGTTTCTTTTTTTTATTTATTTTTGTTTGTTTGTTTGTTTGTTTGTTTTTTTCGAGACAGGGTTTCTCTGTGTAGCTTTGGTGCCTGTCCTGGATCTCACTCCGTAGACCAGACTGGCCTCGAACTCACAGAGATCTGCCTGGCTCTGCCTCCCGAGTGCTGGGATTAAAGGCGTGCGCCGCCACCGCCCGATGGTTTTCCAGTTTCTTAATGCAAAATGCGAGTCCACACTCCTTTCCAAAAGGAGTCCTCGACAGACAAACTGGAAGTCGGAAGACATTCCAAAGAGAAGAACCCGCCACGCAGTCAAGTTCCAGCAGCTATCACTGTGCATCTCCTGCTGGTACAATGGCCAAGAGGACTCGGAAACCAGAAGTTAGGAAAGCTCGGCGAGAGCAGGCTATTAGGGCTGCCAAGGAAACAAAAAGGAAGCAAAAAAGGCTAAGCAGGCGTCCAGGAAGACAGCAATGGCTGCTGCCAAGGTCCCTACCAAAGCAGCGCCTAAACAAAAGCCTGAGAAGCCTATGAAGGTCTCTACTCCCTGAGTCGGTGGAAAATGCTAACTTGGTAGATCAGAGTTTGAAATAAAATCAATCTCTAACTCTAAAAAAAGAAAAATATATATAGCTAGAGCCAGGTATGGTGGCACACGCCTTCAATCCCAGCACTTGGGAGGTAGAGGCAGATGGATCTCTATGAGTTCGAGGCTAGCCTGATCTACAAAGTAAGATCTAGGACAGCCAGGGCTGTTATTCAGAGAAATCCTGTCTCAAAAGACCAAAAATATGGGGTTGGGAATTTAGCTCAGTGGTAGAGCGCTTGCCTAGCAAGTGCAAAGCCCTGGGTTCGGTCCTCAGCTCTGAAAAAAAAAAAAAAGATTAAAAATACAATTTTTAAAAATCTAACTGGAGATTTTGGCTCTTTTACTTTCTTCACTACTTGTAGAATCTAATTCCAAACATTTTTCTCCATACTGGTGCTCAGAGTCTAGCAAACACATTTTCCTTTGAAACAAAGTTGTTGTTTTTTTTTCAGAAATACCAATTATCTTATTGATAGAAAGCTTTCCTTTTGGTTGTTATTTTCATCTGTCCCCTATTTTACAGGTAGAGATGAATATTCAAATGCTGTTAACTGAGTTATTTTCAATGTTGTGATGTTCATTTTTCTGTTAGCCCAGAAATTTCCTGATTTAGAGCAAACATCAACACAACAGAAGCATTGCTTTTACTTTCTCTGTTCAATGGAAGTACAGGGAAAGTGCTTTCTAATTGAGTAGGTGTGTTTATGTAAAATTTTCAATGCAACCCATAATTCTCTAGATAGATCTCATGATGGAAATGATTCAGACTTTTTAAATACCAAATTAAGTAGGAATACACCAAATGTTCTGCTCTCTGGGTATTCAAAAATAACTCAAGATCTTGGAATTCTGGAAATTGGTGCTACTATCACTATTTGAGACTGAATGAGTTTTCCTCATGATTTTCTCACTGTTCACTGACCTTGAAACAGCAGTGTGGAGCTCAGTCCTCACTTACCCCAACGTCTAAACAGAAGACCACTTTGCTGTCAGACAATCATAAGAGACTATCGTATTCAGTAGCAATTTCACCAGTGAGAAGTGCTATGATACCATTTGATATTGTTCTATGAATTTTAAGTCCTTATTGAAGACTAGCACATTATATGCTCTGTGGAATAAGCTTTTCCCTGTCCCATCCTCAGTGTCATTTCACCTTTCTAAGAGTTGCTGGGAAACTGGCCACAAGATGGAGATACATTGAAAGATGCATTGCGTTCTCTGTGTCTTAGTTAGGGGAGACACCCATACCTTGTGGACCACCAGACCACAGCAGCGCTGAGCGTGTCCATAAAGCCAGTCTGCCAGTGGGCACAAGCCTAAGGATCTTAAGGCAGTGATTTTTAAGCAAACATAAACCAATTAATTTGAGAGATAGAGAATACCCTAGAGATGATTTAGAGCAACATTTTCCTTTTACAAAGAGGAATGTTGAGGTTCAGGAAAGCAGTTGACCCAATATCACACAGCTTCATGGTACCAGTTGCAAGACTATGGACTCCCCTCTTCCAAGGGCTCTTTCAACTACATTGTGGTAGTATCTCCTAGACGGTTGTCATACTGAGGGCCTCTACTTCCTGTCTTCTGCATCTCCCTTAATACCACCTTAATAAGACCATATCTGATTCTCTTGTTCACAGCTGTATGTAAATGAAGTTCCAATAAACTACACCAATGTGGCCACTGACAAAGGAGTGATCCATGGTCTGGGGAAAGTTCTGGAAATTCAGAAGAACAGATGTGACAGTAATGACACCATTATTGTAAGAGTAAGTTACAACAAGGGCCGGTGGTGAAAGCAGTGGGTTATGGCTTTTTTTTTTTTTAATTTTTAAACGGGGGGCCAGGGAGATGTCTCAGTGGGTAAAGACACTTGCCACCAAGTCCAACAATCTGAGCTCAGTCCCCAAGGCCTATATGCTGAAAGGGGAGAAGTGAATTCTGCAGGTCGTCCTCCACACATGTACAGACACACACACACATGCACTTGCACACACACATATGCACTTGCACACACACATGCACTTGCACACACACAAAATGTAATAGAAATGTTTAAACAATAATTTTAAACTTAAGAATTTTCTATTAGGTTATCTCAGTTTAGTTCAAAACCTCCTCATTTGTAATGATTGGCATTGTAGCTCAAAAGTAGAGCACTTGCCTGGTATGCGTGAGGCCCTGGGTTCGATCCTAAGTACTGAAAAGGGAAACAACTTAGCATCTCTAATGTGCCAAAAAGAGTACACGGCTATAGAGGACAAGGATGCTCAGGACACAGCCCAGAGCTTCCTAGGCTTGTCACCCGCTGGGATGGATGGTACCTAGCGTGCCTGGGGATGCGTAGACGGCTATGCTGAGCAGGATTCTGAAGCCCTGGGTCCCCTGCAGAGTGAAACTGTTGCAGGGAGAGGTCCACGGGTCAGCTCTGACAGGTGTTGACTAAGGCTGGTCAACCAGAAGAAGTGTGCGGAAATGGTGAATTCAGTGTGATACAATTGCAATAGTGCAGGCCTGTCACTGCAGGCTGCGAGACAGCGTCGTGTCTTTCAGTGATCGTGACAACTGCTGATGTGTATTAGGCATCACTCTACACATTGTACACGTATTAACCCATGCAATCCTCACAACACCCTGAGCAGTAAGGACTTTGTCTCCAGTTTACAGAGGGGAAAATGAGCCACAGAGAGGTATATTCACACGGTAGCGAGTGGCAGAGAAGGGATTCAAATCAGGGCAGTCTGGCCCTAGAAACAGAATTCACAGCAGTGACACTCACTGTCGAGTACATACCAATAGCTGGACACAGTGGTAACACTCAAAAGTGTCTGCCACTCGGTCTTTTGTTCTTTGTATGTGTTATTTCAGTGGAGGGTTCCACTACAGCCCTCAGTCACACCATATTTTTGTCAAGACAGGCACTGTGTGTAACAGACACACAGTCTCTTTATCTGACCCAGTTCAGTAAACAAGGGCTCCGGCGCATCAATAAATTGGTGCTAAAGAATACAGATTTAAATAGGTGATGTCTCCCATGCTTTTTGTGGGGAAAGGCTGGGGGGTGGGAGGAAAGACAGGGGAACCTGTGGTTGATATGTAAAATGAATAGAAAATCTCTTAATAAAAAAAAAAAGGTTATTGCATCCTTAGGACTACTGTAGATGAAAGCAGGTTTCAAACAGGCAAGACCTGGAGTAAAGAGCTTGCCTCTTAGAACATCAAGGAGGTTGAGCAGATGCTCTCCCCTGATGCTCAGCTCTGTGGTCTAAAACCTGCAGCTCCTAGCTCTTATTTGCAGCCTCATTTTGCACTGAAATTAATAACCTTGACATGACCTCTTTTATCTCTATGCTTTTTACCAAGGGAAGTTGTGGGACATGTTTCCAGCAACCAATCTGCCCACTGGGAACAAAACCATCCGTAAGTACTTTTATCTCATTTTGTAAATAAATAAACAAACAAACAAACAGCCTCCAGAGAAGAGAGACTCCAAACCATCCGTAAGTACTTTTAGCTTATTTTGTAAATAAATAAATAGCTCCAGAGAAGAGAAACTCCAAATTGGAGAGCATATATTTTCTTCTGTCCCCTTTCCCTCCTTGGTTTAATTCTAGCTTTTTATGTGCAGTGCACTTTTTTAAGGAGAGGGCTTATTTTGGCTTCCAGTTTGAGGTTATAGTCCCTGAGTTATGGTAGGGAACTCACAGCCGCAGGAGCATGAGGCAGCTGGGCACGCGGCATCCACAGTCCAGAGCGGGGTGGGGTGCTTGTGGTCTGCTCACTTCCTTTTTATTTTTTTAAATTTCACTTGATTTTTTTTATTAATGAAATTTATTCTTTGGCAGTTCCATGAATACATATAAAATACATTCTGATTAAACTCACCGCACCCTCTCTTACCTGTCAACCCACACGAGCAAGGCCCTTTCCCACACCAGTGTCTTTTGTCTTGTGTCTCGCTGAGTTTAACCAGGCTTTTAATGTCACCATGGATGTGGGACTGTCCACAGAGCCTGGTGGGAATGTGTCTCCAGCAATGGAGACACAACAGAAGACAGTGACTCCCCTGCACCCTGTCCATCAATAATCAGTGGTTTCCTTGGGAGGGGGAGGGCCCCAAGGGCTCCTCCCCCATCCTTGACTGACAGGCCCAGACTTGTGCAAGCCCAGTGCAAACAGCCACCACTGCTGTGAGTCCACGATTGCAATGGCTGTGCCATGCCCAGAGAAGACTCCTGATGGCCCTTCTCCATGTTGGTGTGCATCTTCATAGCCTTAAATGTGGGTTTGGGGGGACTAAGGGGGATTTAATTCATAATTAAAATAGAGATGGGCCCATCAACCACCATGCACTCCAAGAAAGTCTTTTTCCACGTTCACATTTTTTATACTAACCAGTTAAGGATCGCAGCAAGATATTCTATGGGAGAAGACAGTCTCCATGTCCCATAGCCAGCTCCTCCTACCTGGTTCCCTTCTCTAACTGAAGTCGCAACTGACCTTCTCAAAGAAACAGATGTAAGCATTAAAAAGGTAGACATTATCTCTAAATTAATTACCAATCTGTTTCTTATAGCTAACGACTGTTATAGAGAATAAACACCCTGTGGTCCCATAGCGTAGTAAATTCATAGTAAACAATGAATGCCAAGTCTCTCATTTGGGTTTTAATTTAGTAGTAGATGTTATAAATCTTTATGAGCAAACAATTCTTTCTTGGATTTGGCAGACTATGAATCAATAAACAAATTAAAGCTTAAGTTTAATGACTGGAAGAATATTTAAGGACTGGAAGAATATTTTTATCTGGCTTTTTTAAAATTCCTCTAAAATTGATTTAGTCTTCTAGAGAAATGTTCTCTTAGAGAGCACTGCTTTATAGTATAACTTTGGGTTTTGCCCGCTGCCCTGAAGTAGCCGGCACTGTGGGGTTCGCGTGTGTTCTTGCTTATGAAGTCGCACCAAGAAGCCACAACCACCTTTCCAGAATATGTTATCGAAATGGGGAAGCCTTCTTCCTAACTACAGGGATGACAAAATCCTTATGCTTTCACAGGGCGAGACAAGGAAATGCATCTATACCATTTACTTCATGGGGAAGCGCTCCGTATTCATTGGGTGCCAGCCAAAGTGTATGAGAACCATCATCGTGAGTATGCGCTAACCATCCCGAGCACTCGGCAACGGCACAGTCATTCGTACACTACATTTCTCAGGATGCCATCTGCTGCTCATTGTTGTCACCCAAAGTAGCACTGGTCACAAGAAAATGGGGGAAAGCCTGTAAATCAGAAAATGGGTAAAAGCCAAAGCACTCACCTGAGTAAGGAAGAAACTGAGGATGTGGAAGTTGAAGAGGGATGCCCCTGTTCTCACAACACATGCGTGTGCAATGAAACTTAACTACATTAATTAGTTAATTAAATGAAACCAAGAGACAAAGGATGTAGTCAGCAAAGGAAGGCAAGGGATACTTGGTCATTCAGAAAATGGAACCCCAAAACCCGGAATCTCTGAATGTCACTTTGGAATTTTCTGGAAAATTCCTTACAACTTACTGTCCTGCTTCTTCCCTGGAGGATGAGCCCTCTTCTCAGGGTTTACACTGCAGAGCGTGGGGCTGGAGAGAGTTTTATGTCTTAACATACTTAAGAATAAAGTCATTGAAGCCAAACAGACCTCCTGTGGGGCTTCCCTGAACCACAGTAGGCTCTCAGAGAATGCCAGAGCATCTGCTCCTTCCATAGATGAAGCATCCCTGGTTTGGAGGTGGTGAAGGCTTGTTGGGTCCCACCACTCCGCCAGTATCACCTGTGTTATTCTTTGTTGCCTGGAGCTGGTGAGGAGCACCAGCCCGTAATCCCAGGCTCAGGAAGTAGAAGAAGATGAGATGTTCAAGGCCAGCACCAGCTAAAGGAGGCCCTGTCACAACAACAACAACAACAACAAGTTTGTTAATCCGGCCCAAGCTGGCTCCGCCCTGGCCACCCTCCTAAGTACTAGGATTACAGGCATGCACCACCAGCCAGGCTTCCTTTGCCTTGTTCTTCCTGCCTCCCCTCCTTGGCATTCTTCATCTTCATCTCTTGTCTTTTCATTCTCCCTCTTCCCTGCCTGCAGGGCTGGCAGGTGACCTGGGAAATTGTGGAGCCTCACTCCATCCTCAGAGGGCTCCATCCGCTATCCCTTAGAAACCCTGGAGTCTAAGAAACAGGCAGGCTCACACAGAACCCCAGGAGTCCCCAAAGCCGAAGATAAACACGTGCACCACCTTGTCCTTCTGTTTCAGACGAGAGGATGCTGTGCCGGCTTCTTTGGCCCACAATGCCAAGCCTGCCCCGGGAAAGGTCAGAATGTGTGCTCTGGGAATGGCTTCTGTCTGGATGGTGTGAACGGCACTGGCATGTGCCAGTGTGGGCAGGGCTTCAATGGGACAGCCTGCGAGACCTGCGCAGAGGGCAAGTACGGCGTCCACTGTGACCAAGGTGAGCGTCGCTCTTGCCCAGACCCTGGCCCCCTCAGTCCTCCCAGACCCCAGCTAGCTAGCCAGCAGCATGTTAGAAAAGAGCAGTAGCTTCAATGCTCTCTCCCCAGCCTCTCCTCAGGCAGCAGGACTCACCCAGCATTATGATTGCAAAGTATAAGCCTCTCTGTGACCAGGTATAGTGTTCCTGGCATTCGGGAAGCTAAGGGAGGAAAACTGCCCTGAGTCTGAGACCAGCTTGGGCTACAGAGAGAGTCGCTGATGTTTGTTTGTTTGTTTGTTCGTTTGTTTGAAGCCTCTGCTATTTCATTTGTATAGAGCAGTGTCCCAAACCATTTCCAGTCATCGATCTGGATGTACCCACCCATCCTCCAATTTGTTTGCTGACGTTTCCAGCCCAACTCCGTCTCTCAGTTTGCCTGTATGTGCTAATCACCATGATTGAACTTTCACTGTGGACTTGCTCAATAGTTGGGGGAGGGGGGCGGGGGAGATAGGTTTGTCCTAATGGCCCATTTAATCCCAGACGAACTGCACTGGTGTGCTGTACCCATTTTACAAATAAGGTTATTAAGGCCAGGACCATGAATGAGTTCCCCCAAGGTCAGCCGAGGAGAAGCAGACCTCAGGTCTGAATACATACCTTTCTTGACCCCAAAGCCTGGCTCTTAAACTGTCCTCTTGGAGAAGGTCACTCCTTGATCACCATCAGCAAGCACCCTGCTTTGATGTTTAATCAGTTTGGGGAATATCCTCTTGAACGTCCACATCCTGGCTTCCTTGTACCCAGGGACACCGGGAGAGCTTCCCCTTAGATCAGAAAACAACTCCTTGTTCCAGCTGGTCCTAAAACCATCAACTCAACTATCACTGTTTTTTTTTACCAGCCGGTCTACACCAGACAAAACTAATACATAACTGAGTGGCTGAAATTTGACCATGTGATATATTATTGAAATTAGAGTGTTGATTTATCTTTCTGTGTTGTTTGGGAGACTTGCTTCCATTCATACAATACTTCCTAACCTAGAATCTGTGGATGACTCCATGGGGTCCACCAAGACCCAAAGCTGAATGCTTTTGTTTGAAGAGTGGTATTCATAGCTTTCACCAAGTTCTTTCTTTATTTATTTATTTACAATTCTTTTACCATTTCCTAAACACATATCTATAATGTTCTTTCATCAAGGTTCCCACCATTATCCTCTCTCTTCCCCTGCCCCTCCCACTGAACCCCTCTTCTTCACAAGTCCCCCTCCTAGTCTCATGTCTATTTTTAATGAACGACTGCATTTAATTAGGGTTGACTGCATGAGCATGGGTCAATGGTTATTTACTCGAGCAAGGGCAATCTGCCAGAGGCCACACTACCCTCTCAATGTAGCCTTTAACCCCCTGTGACTCCCTTGGGAGGAATAGGGCCTTACAAACTCTTCCTCCGTCTGTGGAATGTTGTGAGCCCAGCGTCATGCAGCTCTTGTGCAGGTAGCAGTGACTGAACCACGAACTATAATAGTGCCAGTTTGAGTTCATGGGTGCCAAACAACCACATCATGTCCAGAAGACCGCCTTTACAGCACTCCTTCCCATTAAGTTCTTTCCACTTCCTCTTCCACAATGTTCCCTGAGCCCTGGAGGGGTGTCTCAGCTACTTTACAACTGTGACAAAACACCATGGCAAAGACAACTTATAAAAGAAAGTGTTTAATTTGGGGGCTCATGGTTCCAGAGGGTTAGAGTGCATGATTATCATGTAAGGGAGCGTGGTGGCAGGCAGGCAGGCAGGCAGGTATGGCGCTGGAGCATAGCTGAAAGCTTACATCAGATTCACAAGCATGAGGCCGAGAGGGAGCTATCTCTTGAAACCCCAAAGCCCATCCCCAGTGACACACATTGAACAAGGCCACACCTCCTAATCCTTCCCAAACAGTTCCACCAACTGGGGACCAAGCATTCAAATATATGAGCCTATGGGGACCATTCTTATTCAGACCACCACAAGGTGTGATATAAATGTGCTGTTAAGGCTGAGCACTCAACGGTCACTTGTTCTCAGCACCTAAACCAATTATGAGCCTCTATATTAACCAATTAACTACTTCCCACTGTCAATAAATAAATAAACAAATGTTTTTCTGACCAAGGCTGAGCACAGTACTAGTCCACAAGTACACACACATCAATATTTAGAGGATGGTTTGGCACCACGTCCATTCAGCAAAACAACAGTAATAAGTTCCCCTCTAGACCATTGCCTAGCTCTTAAGTTTGACCAGGTTTACAATACCATGCCTGGGCTTCTCTTGTGGAATAGTTCTAAAATCCAATGAAAAATGTGTCAGTTTCCCCTTTAACAGGGGACGCTGTTGTACTAATGGTCACGTCTTGCCTGCAGTGGCAAGTACCTGCATAGTTTTGGGAGCCTTTGGGGCCCCCCTGACCAACAGCTCACAAGGAAGTACCCCACACATGGCACTGGAATTTTTTACTCATGGCTTTTAGAAGTAGCATTGTCCACAATCCTTTTTTAAAATAGTATTTTTTTAAGATTTATTTATTTATTATGTATACAATGAGTGTTCTGCCGGGCAGCAGATCTCATTGTAGATGGTTGTGAGCTACCATGTGGGCGCTGGGAATTGAACTCAGGACCTCTGGAAGAACAGCCAGTGCTCTTAACCTCTGAGCCATCTCTCCAGCCCTTAAATAGTATTTTTAAACTGGCTTACAACATGATAGATCTCACTATGGCTTTTTCATATTTTAATCGAATCTTTTTTTTTTTTGGATTCTCATGTCTGCATGTCATCTGCCTTACAATAATGTCACTAGATCTTACATGTAAAGCTTAGTGAATTTTTTATATGTCTGTCCCCATAAGCCATGACTCAATTCAAGACAAGAAACACTTTGACTCCTCAGCTTTCAACAAATTCATAAGGAGATTGGAACCCTGCTATAAAATGAAGGAACCATCAGTTCTGTGTCTTTGGAGAAGGCAGAGCAAACAGGTTTCTACAAACCTGGTATCAAATAGAGACTTTTTTTTTTTTTGAAACAGAGTCTCACTACTAGCCCTGGCTGGCCTGGATCTCACTGTGTCTACCAGGCTAGCCCTGGAATCACAGATATCTCCTAAGTACTGGGATTACAGGTGTGCACCACCATGCCCAGCCAGATAGGCATCTTTTGAAGTCTACTCTCTTAGGGTCCCACATGATCCTGGATCCTCAAGTGACCTTAGCTGAGGATAGTTTGGTACTGAGTCAGATTCCCACAGTGCCACACAGTTCCAGAACCGTGGCTTGAACAGGATATAGTTGACCTGACAATCTGCATCCCTGTGTCCTGTGACCGCAGGCCTGCACAAGACCCTGATCAGAGCCTGGGTGCAGAGAAGCACAGCCAGGAAATGATAAAGGGGATGTTGAACATGAGTCAGAGTCTGGTCATGTTTTCTACTTAGCGTGCTCTTGTGTCCATGGGAGATGTAACCAAGGACCCTCAGGAGACGGTTCCTGCGACTGCGATGTCGGCTGGCGAGGAGTGAACTGTGACAGCGGTAAGTGTCCTGCCTCTCGGAAGACACACTGTTTTCCTTTCCAGAGTAGAAACGATACCATTAGTGCTTCCTCAGAGTAAATATAATTCTTTGCTACCAAAAGTGTGAAATAAGAAAAAGCACAAAAAAGGAACCAAGTTACTCATATGCTGGAAACCCCTATTAGCGATCTTCTGTGTGACTAGTACAGAACCCTATGTGTGGGGGATCAGACTCCATATTTTATAACCTCTTTTCTCACTCCACAGAAACAATGGGCATTTTCCTCTGTGTGAATGCACCTAGATCAGCATCTTTAATAATGTTATTAGAAACAGAACCATTTTGTGCTGGCATATAAACGGCTGCCTCACCTACCCATGATAGATAGGCAAGCCGTCTGGCCCTGAGTTACATCCCTTCCTTAACTGCACTTTCTAAAACCAATTGTCTGCTGTCGTAAACAGTATTCCAATGAGTGTGTATTATATTATATGCCTCTTTCCACATTTGTCTTCTTAATTCATGTGTTCAACTCCAAGGCAGGTGTCTGACAGGAGCTGTTCTCAGGAAGGGTTTTGCTGCTCATTGCCAAATGGTCCAATAGCAATGTACTATTCTCCCAACTTCAGGGTCTTACGAGAACTCATTTGCTCCAGTCTCACATTGCACTGGTGTTTCTAATTGTACTCCTCCAGGGGTCAGTGATGAGAAGAAAGGGAGAGTTTCACAGATCCAGGAAATCCGCATACATTTAGAGGTCTACGCAGTTGCAGGGTGTGAGACCAGAGGCAGAGAGGCAGGCTGAATAGAAGAGGTTAGAGGGGCAGGCAAGAGCCAGGTCGCTAAAAGATAGGCACGTTGGCTTCCCAACTCAAGCTTAGTAGGAAGCTGTTGAAGGTTTAACATGGTTGCAATATCTTACTTGTACTTAAGAGAAATCAGTCAGGCACCAGGTTGAAAAGAATGACCCTGGAAGTCTGTATCAGAGACCTTATTGTCCCCTCTGAGGCAGGAACTAGAAAGAAGGTCACAAGTGCCCACCAACCCAGTGAGTGCTCCAGGGATGTGGTTTGTCTGAGGGACTGTCATTGTCAAAGCTCCAGGAGAATGCTAAATCCAGAAGACAGAGCTACAAGAAAACCAAAATGGGGAATCTAAAGGATTCCAGACCAAGGGGACATCTGATGCCAAGAGCAGGTATCAGATGTTGGGGTGCAGAATCAGGATTCAGACAGTCTGGAAGAGAGCCATGGAGAGTGGTGGGGATCACATAAGCAGGAAGATATCCCGAGTAAATCCCCAGAGTAAATACAGTGCCTTACCCCTCACTGTCCCTTTATACTTCTAAGAGCATGGGGCATGACAAACCAGCCTCATTTAAAGGGAGAGGGAGCAGCCTAGAAGCTATGGCAACTTTCCAGGAGACCATTAGTGCAGTTCCTAAATAAGGCGCAGCAGAACTCTGGTGTGGACAATGAGGCCCCTAGGTGTCAAATGAAGCAGAGACTAGTAGATGCAGGAGATGCTGAGGGTGGTGCCCTGGGGGTCAAATGAAGCAGAGACTAGTAGATGCAGGAGATGCTGAGGGTGGTGCCCTGGGGGTCAAATGATGCAGAGAGTAGAAGATGCAGGATGCTGAGGATGGTGCCCTGGGGGTCAAATGAAGTGGAGACTGTGAGGTGCAGGATGCTGAGGATGGTGCCCAGACCATGACTCAGGCAGCAGCATGGATGGTGGTCAATTACGGAAGACGACAGCTAGACCACTCAGCCTAGAAGCCACCCCTTGCTCTTTAATGTCTGCCCTTCACTAACGTCATCTCTGAATATTCTACTTGTCCACATCTCTGGAATCTCTCCTCCACCTGCCCTCTGTCACCAGGAGCTTTGTGATCCAGCTCCCTACCTTCCATCCTATGGCCCATCCCTCTCCTTTCTGTCCTCCACATAACTGCAAGAAACAGACAGAAAGAGGTAGCATTTCCCACCCCACTCCATCCCCAGGACTTCTTGACAACTTGCTATGGCTTTTCAGTCACCTACAGGACAAGAGTCAGAGACTTCATCCGGATCTTTCACAGGCCAGTCACCAGCTGGCATCTAGCTGGTTAGCAAGTGTTAGCACCTACCCCATCCAAAGTGTGTGGTCTTCACCAGGAGCATCCACTCTAGGAGACGTCTCATTAGTGGACTTGACCTTCAGGTTTGTCTCTGGGCTCCCTGGAAGCAACTTGAAAAGTGTTTACACAGTGGCAAGGATTTACGTAGCTAAAAATGACTTCAAGGAACTCAGTCTTTCTTGCTACTGGGGACTAAAGCAGGAATTCTCCAACAATTGGTTTCTTTTTCAGAGATCACCAAAGACAACTGCAATGGGACCTGCCACACCAGTGCCAAGTAGGTGTCCTCTGACCTCTAGGGACAAGACAAACTCAGTAGTTCTCACCTAAGGCCCTGGGGGGGGGGGGTTCCCAACATCCTTGAAGAGAATGTAGATTACATTTAAAAAGAAACTGAGTCTCTCTGAAGAAACCACCATGGGTGGGCCAGATCCAGCATGTTCCATGAGTGACTCACCTAGCACATTGACAAGAGTGCCAGTTGTCACCCCAGCCCACACCACAGGGCTCTCATGGAAGGAGCATCACTCTCAGTAAGCATTGCCCCCAGTCCACAGCCCAGTCCCTTCCTATTCCTTTCTGCCACGAGGCATATCCTCCTGTAAAAGATTAAAAAGCCTAGTAGCTGGAGTTAGACCTGAACCCACAGTCATCCTCCATCACCCATCACGTGACCTGGAGTCAATTCTCTACTTCCTCCCTGCCTTGGTTCCTGCGCTTATAAATGGCAATAATAATTACGCTGCCCTTCAGGGGCTGTTGTCTCCCCTGGGGACGACATTTGGTAAGCCCAAAGCTCAGCGAAGCCCGTGCCTAGCACTGTGAAGATGATTGGCTGCCCTTCGTACGCACACGGTATGGTTTGGCTGGAGTGGCTGTGGTGGGATCATGCCAGGAACCAACTGTCCCCTCAAGCCGTAGGCAGAGCCTCTAAGTGCCTCACAGAGTTGGGGCCTGGATGCTGGGCTGCAGGGGGATTAGAAGTCACACATGGGACGTTGTGTTTCTCTGAAAATGTCACCTGCCCTTTCCCACTGCAGCTGCCTTCTCGATCCAGACGGCAAGGCCTGGTGCAAATGTGCAGCGGGATTCCAAGGGAATGGAACAGTCTGTACAGGCAGGTGGAGCAGGGATCTGCTAAGGGCTCGTGTGGGCTGAGAGATCCGGCTGGGCCTCAGGAGCTGCTGTCAGCCACTGGTGGGACTCACATGTAACTGAGCAAATGATGGTGCCCAGGTCTGCATGGCTGGGGCGTGTTGGTTTGGGGTGGGCAGGCAATTGCATCTGTTTTTCACTGCATCTGAGCAGTGGTACACAACCCTGAGAGCAATTGGAATCGACTCCTGGCTTTAAAAGCTACAGATTTGATTGATAAACGGTGCGGCTGAGTCATCAGGACTCAAGGTGGGCCAGTAAAGGGTTTAAGTCCTGGTTCTTCTTCCTTCCAGACTTGTAAGCTTGCATGGGTGTCTAACTACCCTGAGCCCCTCTGCTCATCCGTATAGGAAGCATCCAGCCACCTTCCTTGCAGAGTGCTAGAAAGGGTGAAATGGCCTCTCTGAGTACAATGGCAGAATAAGGCAGAGGTCAGAGGTCAGGCCCTTGCCCATCATTAGACCCCTGAGTTTGAATTGAATGTTTACAATCTCTGTTACTTAAGGGATGGTGCTTGGCTGTGCCCTTTGCCATTTGCTCATCCGAAAGTTGGGCATGATAAGAGAATCATTACATTGGGTAGTTGTAGATGATCCAGATTGTGCCTCTACAGTGCTAAGACATGTGAGCTATTATTCTTAGGGTTCATACACAAATTTAGCACTAGAAAAGAAGAAACTCAGCCACGTTCCAGTTGCCTGGCACCAGGACAAATGCTGCTCTCAGCCTTAACAAGAGAAACCTCTCGCCGGGCATTGGTGGCGCACGCCTTTAATCCCAGCACTCGGGAGGCAGAGGCAGGCGGATCTCTGTGAGTTCGAGGCCAGCCCGGGCTACCAAGTGAGCTCCAGGAAAAGCGCAAAGCTACACAGAGAAACCCTGTCTCGAAAAACCAAAAAAAAAAAAAAACAAGAGAAACCTCTCTTAGCAATGAATGATGGTGACTGCAGATTCATGGATGTTCAAGGTGCTGAGAATAAGCGAGAGTTGAGTGCTCAGCCTCAACAGGACATTCAGAGCACCCCATCTAAGGCTCAGGGAACACTGAGGAAGAGAGAGCAGAAAGAACATAAGAGCCAGAAGATAGTGAGAAGGGCTGGAAATGCTGTCCTCTGAGCATGAATGGCCATCACAAGCATTATCTCAGTCTCAGCTGCCTGCCCTGGACCTGCCCAAGGCTGAGCCTGTTCTCACCAAATGTGGGTTGGGGAGGGGCTGAGAGGGCCCCTCTCTTGGCTGAACTGTTGACTATGATAGATTCTGAGATATGGACAGTCACTGTCTTCAGTTGTGGGCCTGCTGATGAGCCTACCAGCCTCCAGTGGAGAATTCCAAACCCGTGGTCACATGAGTTTCAAAACAAAAAGACAGAAATGTGGGAAATGGACTCATGAAGGGGTAGGAGGGAGATAGGAGAGAGTAGGGGTGAGAATGACCAGGATGCATTATTATCCAGGTATGAAACTGTTAAAAACAAACAAAAACAAAACAGATGCATCATTCCTAGGGAAAAACCCTTAGGTTGATCTTTGGCCTATACACTCACATGCATACATGAACAGCGCTCGCTCGCTCTCTCTCTCACTCTCTCTCTCTCTCTCTCTCTCCCTCTCTCCCTCTCTCCCTCTCATACACACAGTCAAGAATGAAAATACAGTCTTAGAAACCCAAGTTCAGACGAGAACTTGGAGCCGTCACACTTGCTCTGCTTGTGAGAAGAACGCAGAAGGCGGAATGCGCCACGCACCATCAGGCTCGACTCCTGGGAGATGAGAGAATGCAAGAACTGGCTCTAGTGACATTTAGGTCTCCTTTCATCTTGTTCAGTAAACATTTATGAGCCGTGATTTATAAACACTAACTGATCCATTCCGGATCAGTAAACAGTGCGATGGCATGCGACAAACTCGTGCACCCGCCAATGCGATCAAAACACAGCGCATTTCAGCCAAAATCGCCTTTGAACTAGTTGGCATTAGCCCTCCTAACCCTATCCCTGCTCAGAGACCCCGATCGTCTTTCTATGACACTGGAGAGTTTTGTCTCTTCTAGAATCTGGTGTGAATGGAATTATTGATGCTAGTGGGTCCGGCTCACTTCTCTCAACCCTTTTGATGGCTGAGTTAATTTCATTGAGTAGATAAAGCACCACCTCCATATCCGTTTACCAGCTGATTGGTGTCTTCAGGCTTTGACTATCATGAACAAAATGTCTGTGTCACATACACACACACACACCACTGTTTATCATTGAAAATAGTCAGGATTGGAACTCAAACAGGGAAGAAACCTGGACTCAGGAGCTGATGCAGAGGCCATGGAGGGGTGCTGCTTACTGGCTTGCTCCCCATGGCTTGTTCAGCCTGCTTTCTTATAGAACCCAGGGCCAGCAGCCCAGGGATAGAACCACCCACAGTGGTCTGAGCCCTCCCCATCAATCACTAATAAAGAAAATGTTCTACCGGCTTGCCTACAGCCTGATCTTAGCGAGACGTTTTCTCAATCAAGGTTCTCGCCTCTCTGATGACCACAGCTGTGTAGAGTTGACATAAAACCAGTACCCTCTCTGTGTTGAGTAATTAACCACATTGATCCAATGCCTGCTGGAGCTGGTCTAAAAGCTTCCTTTTATCAATGGCTCAGGTTTAAAAAAAAAATGTCTCCTCCTGTCTCCTTTTCTGCAGCCATCAATGCCTGTGAGATCAGCAATGGAGGATGCTCTGCCAAGGCTGACTGTAAAAGAACCACCCCAGGAAGCCGGGTGTGTGTGTGCAAGGCGGGCTATACAGGAGACGGCATCATATGCCTTGGTAGGTGACCAGCCCTTGCCCATCTGGTGGAAATGGTGTCAGTCAGAGCTCTGTTAAAATGTTCTAGTGTATGAGCTCCTATTGTTAGGACTGCTGCTGAGATCGCAATACAGTATGCCTTGGCAGGAAAGCCCAAGGGCTTGGAAATGATGTACCCACAGGGGCGTGAAGGCATGTGATGCAAAAAAATCACTTTGAATGGAAGGAGAGACCTTTTCCACTTAAAAATTCTAGTGGCAACTGATGTTTGGGACTTTCATTGATTTACAATGTTGCACATCTTTAGAAAATTGCAAAAGGGCATGTATCTAGAGACAGGGACTCTTAAACTATTTTTATATTACCCCATTTTATTATATACATAGATGTTTTCAGCAAAAAAAAAAT
>CABHPH010161038.1:0-59758 GCA_902168325.1 Peromyscus nudipes
CTCCCTCCTCTCTCTCCCTCCTCCCTCCTCTCTCTCCCTCCTCCCTCTTCCCTCCTCCCTCCTCTCTCTCCCTCCTCCCTCCCTCTTCTCTCTCCCTCTTCCTTCCCTCCTCTCCCCTCCTTTCTTCCTTCTCTTCTCTCCCTCCCTCCACCCTCCCTATCAAAAAAAGTAAGATCCCAACACCCCACTTCCCACCCCCATCTGAGATCAATGCCATGCCCAGCTTCTTATTGCCTAGGATGGCCGTTAACACAGAACCCATAACTGCTGAGGTACTGAGACTAAGTAATGGTAGAGTACTAGGTCCTAAGTTGGGACAGCTGTGTCACCAACCCCAAGCCTCAGAGGACCTTGAGGAAGAAAGAGGGAAAAAAATGTGAGAGCCGAGGATGGAGGGTGTGCTGCAGAGGATGTCCTCTGGCCTTGAACTCACCACTACAGTGCTACCCCATTCCCTCAGCATCTCATCATTCGTGCAGTCAGGGCCATGAGACCCCACCCCTCCCTGGGGGACTACTGTCTACTGTCAGCTACTAGTGGAGGCCTGTCCTGTCCTTAGGTAGTAGCCACTGGTAAGTAGCACCATCACCAGTAAATACCCTCCCAGAACACTGGGGAAAAACAGCCTGAACTCAGTGGCCACAGAGACCAGAAAGCAGGGAGATGGGCACCAGTGAGGCGGGAGAGAGAGGAGGGTTGGGTGAGAATAACTAAAATTCATTGTATGAAATTCTCAAACAATTTTTTTAAACGGTGGGAGAGCTGAGGATGTGGCTTAAAAATGGAGTGCTTGTCTAGTATGCACAAATTCTAAGTTCAGTCTTAAAACGTGTGTGTGTGTCTGTGTCTGTGTCTGATTGTCTGTGTGTGTGAGAGAGAGAGAGACAGACAGAGACAGAGACAGAGAGAGAATATGGAATGGGAATGCTTGGGACCAGAAATACTTTGAATGTCTGAGACCTGGATTTCAGGTTGGTGGACTGGGGGTGTTCAGGCTCTAACTTCATCATTAAAGTTCTTTTGAAAAGTAGATGACGGCTGGAACACCAGCTCAGCAGGTGAGAGCCTTTGCTGTTCTTGCAGAGGATCTGGGTTCAGTTTCCAGCGGCCACATCAGGTGGCTCCCAACTCCGTGTAACTCTAGCTCCAGGGCATCTGAAGTCCTCTTTTGACCTCTGCAGGCACCTGTGCACACATGGCATACATTTGGCACACACACACATAAATGACAATTAAAATTTTTTAAGCAGATGAAACAGAAGTATTTTGAAAGGAGAAGGATCCAGTCATATGTCTCTTCTACATCCTGTTACCGTGAAAACACCTGTGCCTGTCAGTGCTCCATGTCTGTCCGGAAGGCTAAACTGAACCGTGGTGGCAAATGCTGAGCGCGTCTGTATCATGACAGGCTGTTGCTGGAATGATTCACCCCACATCTCACTGACTTACAGGAATAGCATTATTTCTAGTCTGTTCCACAGTCCAAATAGCTGGGCATGGTTGGGTTCAGCTCACCTGTCACATGGGTCTCCAGGCTCCGTCCATCTTCTGGCTCCGTCCATGGGACTGTGGGACCTTGCATCGGATCCTCCACAGTTGTAAGGGGAGAGATGAAGCATGGAAGGAAAGCCCTGGAGGAACGCTTCGGACACAGTGGCCTGGGGAGGTGACTCCCAGGCAAGGGCAAGTCCACACAAGCAGGAGGACCAGAGTTTGGATCCCTGGGACCCCTGTAGGAGCTGGGCATGATGGTAGGTCTGTAACTTCCATACTGAGGAGGCAGAGGCCGGAGGGTCCCTGTGGCTCAGTAGCCATCCAGTCAGTCTAGCCAGTCAGTGAACTCCTGGTTCAGCAAGAGACCTTATCTCAAAAAATAAGGTAGAGCCATATACCATAGTGCACACCTTTAATCCCAGCACTGGGGAGGCAGAGGCAGGAGGATCTCTGTGAGTTCGAGTCCAGCCTGGTGTAAAAATTGAGTTCCAGGACAGCCAAGGCTGCACAGAGGAACCTTGTCTCAAAAAAACAAACAAACAAAAAACAATATATATATGAATGTGTGTATGTATGTATATATATTGAAGAGTAATATATTTTATATTATTTTATATTTATAATTATATATATATATTAAAGAGCAATAGAGGAAAACCCCTGACATAAATCTTAGTTCTCTACATGCAATAGATGCATACATGTGCACATACACATGAATATGTATACATGCATACACAGAACACACACAAAAGAAGAAAAACTGTTTTAGGCTACAGTTTCCCTCCCATGCCTCACCGGCCAAATTTAGTCATGTAAAATCCTGTCTAGATGAAGAGTGTTGGGAAATACATCCTAGCAAAATGCTGGGGCCAGTGAGAACATGGGAACTGGAGAGCAGATGGCCAGCCCATGCTGTGACCGCAGTT
Source organism: Peromyscus nudipes (assembly GCA_902168325.1). NCBI lineage: Eukaryota > Metazoa > Chordata > Mammalia > Rodentia > Cricetidae > Peromyscus > Peromyscus nudipes. Next base: position 2,424 of record CABHPH010161038.1, read on the forward strand.
GGCCTCCCTAGAGGTCCAGGACCGACTCCCTGGCACCAGCTGGGCCACGGTGCAGCACAGGTGGCCCTCCCCGGCACACGGAACCCAGGCCTGTTCCCTGTCTCCCATAGCAACATGACATCCGCTTTTGCCAGCCCAGAAGTTTCAAAGCCATCCTGGCCACTGCTACCTCCAACCTGCAGTCACCACACCCGCCATCGTTTGTCTCTGTGCAATGCCTGCCCTGGACAGTCTTTCACCCATCATCCGCACCACTGCGGCCAGCGCCCCTTGGGCCTCCACCTACTCTGAACTCCTGCTGACTCAGTGCCCAGCCTCCTCCCCCTTCTTCTCCTCCCCCTCTTCTTCCTCCTCCTCCTCCTCCCCACCTCTGGCTTTTGTAATAGGGGTTTCACTATGTGGCCCAGGTTGGCTTTGAATTCAATACCCTTCTGCCTTGGCCTCCTAAGTAGTGAAGTTACCAGTGTACCAGTGTCTGGCCCAGCCAAAGCGTTTTTATCACATAAATACTTAAGTTCAACCTTGCTACTTCCCACTTTAGAAATGCCTACGGAAGCCATCTTCAAGCTCTTTTATGTCCGTGGAGCCTGTTCTGGCAAATGAATCTATTATTCATTGAACCATTCCTGACTGGAGAGTGATCCCAGACTTCCAGAAGGTTTGCGGAGAGGAGAGCCACACACACCTTTGCCCTTCCCTCCCTGCTCTTGGGCTCCTGTGTGCTGTGTGCATCCTCCAGCACTGAGTCACACCTTCCACTGGCCTCTTGTGTTACCACAGCGGACGTTCAAAACTCAGAAACTGGGCGGGTGAGACCGTTCATTTGGGTGAAGGCATTTGCCACCAGGCAGATGGCCTGAATTCGGTCCCTGGAACTCACATGGTGGAAGGAGAAAACTGGTCTGACAAGTTGTCCTCTGACCTCCACACATGCACTGTGACACGTGTACACACACACACACACACACACACACACACACACACAGAGGCACATAAACACACATATAAAAGTAGTTTTTAAATCTAAAGAAACTAGAAATTAATGTTGAACATTACTGTGACAGGCACCACTAAAATGCTATCTGAATCCCTGTGTGAAAAACAAAAGAGAGTGGTATTTGGAGGCAGAAAACAACTTTCTAGAAGTTTCCCTGTGCTCGTTTCACACCTGACTCCTTGTGCATAAGTTGGTCCCTGAAACTCCTTGGCCTCACAAACCTCTAAGACAGTGGTTCTCAACTTTCCTGATGCTGCAACATTTTAATACAGTTCCTCATGTTGTGGTGACCTCAGCCATAAAATTATTGCTGTTGCTACTTCATAACTGTAATTTTGCTACTGTTATGGATCACAGTGTCTGATATGCAGGATGTCTGATATGTGACCCCTGGGAAAGGGACATTTGACCACAGGTTGAGAGCCACTCCTCCAAGACCAAAGACTAAGTCTCTGTCCTGGCTGCACCGTCCCTTTCTTGGCTCACCAGCCTTTGGGCTCCCTCCTTACAGTCACTCAGCAAATGGTTTTTGAGCACCTGCTGTGTGCAGGGCAGTGTCTCCAGGTGCTGGGGCACAATATGGATGACTTCCTAGTACTCAGTCAAGTTGAGCATCTGGTAGAAGGAACTGGGTCGTAGATGATAAGTGTAATTAGATACATAGCCATATTCATGATTGGCACCAGGAAGAAAAGGAAAACAAGATGGAGACTTGAGAGAGAGGGTCTCCTGAGGGAAGGAAGGATTCTCTTCCTGCTTTGGGGAAGGGTGTGTGGAAGCAGGCGTTGACCGTGATGGATTGGACAGGCAAGGCTGGTAGCTTAGGCCACCGCGTCATGTCCCGTGAGAGGACACAGGCAGAGGTGTGGTTGGTTTCAGTGTAGAAATCACAAGATCTGCAGATGAAATGGGTGTTGACTTTAAGAGAGAGAGAGGAGGCAGGTGGATCTCTGAATTCAAGGCCAGCCCAGTGTGCAGAGCAGCTAGCTCTAGCCCAAGGCCACACACGACACAGTGAGGCTGTGTCCAAAAATAAAGACTCACTTGTGTGGTGGGGACCCAAGATGTCACTTCACAAGTAGGAGCCTACACACCAGCCACTCTCCCCAGCAGCCTCCACCCAACCTTTGCGTCTCCAGAAGGTGCAGGCTGAGGGCTTGAGTGCCTTCAAGAGAGAAGTGTCTGCTTTAGTACGATGGTTCCAGATGCCGAGGGCTCATCCTGTCTGTGCAAGACCGGAGACTCCATCCTAATTTCAAACCTACCTCTAAAACTCACTTTAGGGTCTGTGCTGGGAACTGGGCCTCGTCTGTCATCTTCTGGTGTCATGTGTGAAGACAGCAAGCAGGGAGAAAGGAACGCCTTATCTGGGAAGGAAGTCTGGACTAAACATTTAGCCTCTCCTAGTAAGTTTGGTAAGGACGACTCCCCATATATTCTTGTATAAATAAATCTGTTAATCACAAAAAGAAGCCATAAAGGAAGAGAAACTGGAGGCGGTTCAGTCAGTAGATTATCTGCCGCTGGTGTGAGGACGCCAGTCCCATCTTCAGCTCCAACACAGAAGCCAGATGAGGCTGGAGGATTGCCTCGGTGGTTAACAGCACTGGCTCTTGCTGGGGATCTGAGTTTGGTTCCCAGAACCCACATGGCAGCTCACAAGCATCTATAATTCCAGATCTAGGGGCTCCCATGTCCTTTCCTAGTTGAGGACCCTACATACATGTGGTACACATGAACTCATACAAGCACATGTATACACGTAAAAAATAACTTGGCTGTGGTGCACACCCTTAATCTCAGAACATGGGAGACAACGGCAGGTAGATCTCTGTGAGTCTGAGGCTAGCTCCAAACTCTGTGTAGAGAGTTCCAGACCAGCTGGGTTGACAGTGAGACCATGTCTCAAAACAAACAAATATTGAAGAAAAGAAGCAGCACGTGCCTCTGTCCCAGTGTTGGAGAGGTGATGATAGGTGGATCCCTGGAGCTTAATGGCCGGCTGGCCTAGCTGAGTTGGTAAGCTCCAGGCTGAGTGAGAGACCCTGCCTCAGAAACTACAAAGTAGCTTGCTGCTTAGGAACCGTACCAGAGGTTGACCTCCACACACATGCACCTACTCACACATGCACCTACACACATGCACAGAAAAGCCCTCAGAGTTGTTTTTTAAAGAGTGTTTGTCAAGGACTGAAAGAGTAAAATCGGATGTTGACTGCAGATGAGCCGGGATTCATATATTTGCTTTCTTTGTTCTTTTTTGGGGAGATAGGTTTTCGTGTAGCCTACTCAGACCTTGAACTCACTATGTTGGCCTTGAACTCAGTGTGTAGCTGAGGATGACCTTTGCTCTGTCCTCTCTCTGGAACCCTGTGTAAACACCACTGCACCCAGTAGAGCCTTGTCATAGGAGGCGGGTACTCTGCCGACCTGCCGCATGCCCAATGTGTGGCTGCTTTCTCTTGTTTGTTTTGTGGTGGGGGTCTCACTGTGCAGCCCAGGCTATCCTGGAACTCACAGTCCCCCTGCCTGTAATTACAGGCTGGCACTACATATCCAAGAATTAACAAGAGGGACACCTCAGAGGATAAGGAAGAAAGGGTTTAGCATAATAGAAAGCATACTGTTTTCCATTACTGTAGGAAGTACAGTCAGATCTTTTCTAAAAAGCAGAGGTTCACCAAACTCCTCATTCTGGAGACTTCAGAGCCTCAGAGCATGGTGCTGGTAACTACAAAGGCTTCTTACCACATCTGAACGTGGCCAAGGACCCATGGTGACCCAGAGTCATCCCACCAGTTCTACTCATCTTCCTCTTCTTACAATGCCACTAACGCCTTCGGGGGGCGGGGGGCAGCCTCCAGATCTCATCTAACTCTAATCACCTCTCAAAGGCCATGAGTGTGTAGATATGGGGATCAGGTTTCCAACCTGTGAGTTTTAGGAGACATCAAACACCAGAGTAGAAAGGAAAATTTCACTTCGGGTTAGAGCTTGCCCAGCGAGCAGAGACAGGAAAAAGGGTTCCCTTGGGCCTGAGTAGGGCGGAGTGTGAGCGTGGGGACGGAAGGTGTCGGGTAGACTGCATTCTGATGTGGATGTGTCTGTGGTTTGCAGTTGTTCAAGGACAGGTTGTGCACAACACTTTAACATGCTCAGTAGTTACTGGTAGACGGTTCACCCTGTACTGAGCATTGTACTGTTGGCTGGAGACACAGACATCAGGAAAGACTGTGAGCCTACCAGAAGGCCACTGCACTGGTTGACCTTCTCAATGTCAAAACAGACTGGTTGCCCTGGCAGGGGGGTGGGATGTGGTGCATATGTTAATCCCAGCACTTGGGAGACCGGCTCTGTCATGTGAGTTCCAGGCCAGCCAGAACTACATAGTGAGGCCCTGTCTCAACAACAACAAAACAAACAAAACATCTGGACTGGTGGCTATTGTCCTGCCTGACGTCCCTCCACCACCTCCTCTTCCTCGTTCGTGGTTAGTCTTTAGCTCCCCAAATCTCAGCCCAGAACCCTCCACCACCACCACCTCTCACTTCTTACCACCATCCAATCCCATCCATCATTCAGGAAAGCCAAGTTCTCCAGCCTCAAGATTATATCAATGAACCAGTCTCCATGGCAATAGTCATGAATGAGCCCGGCAAGGTAACCTGGGAGATGGCAACATGAATGAGATGTGGCCCGTTGCCATGGAGATGTGCCGGATGGAAAAGCCCCAGCTAGCAGGAACACGTCACGGGGCTGGAACAGTCAGTGTGAAGTTGGTGTGTCTATTTTCAACCCAGAGTTACAAAAATACATTTTCATAAAGATCACGATCCAACCTCTCCCTCCTCCCTCCTCCCACCTCCCTCCTCCCACCTGTGTGTTCACTCTTCCCACCACTAAGCTGAGGCTCACCAGGCATCCACCCCCTCAAGGACACCTTGTGGGATCAACTTTCATCTCCTCCCTGGGTGACATGGTACTTCTTGGACCACTGACTGTCTTCCCTGTGGGGGCAAGCCATATCTTCTAATCCATGAGTAGATTGGGAAAGAATATTGTATTTTTAGGGTAGCAATAATAAGTCAGGGGCTGGAGAGATGGCAAAGTACTTGCCTCGAAAATATGATGACCTGAGTTTGGATCCACAGAACCTATGACCCAGATGTGGTACCATACACCTGTAATCTCAGGGCTTCTGTGTCAAGAAGGGACCTGGAGACAGGAGGCTCCTCAGAAGCTCACAGGCCAGCTAGCCTGGCACGGGGATTGGGAACTTAACTGTCTCAAACAAGGTGGGAAGGAGAACAGACCCACAAGGTGGTTCTTTGACCTCCAGGCCTGCAGTGTGGCACCCATACAACAGGAACACATGAGTGTGTGTGTGTGACACACACACACACACACACACACACACACACACACACACACACACACTCACACAGACACTTACTTTAAAAAGAGAAAGAGAATGGGGCCAAAGAGCTAGATGGCTCAGTGGTTAGGAGCACTTGCTAGTTATGACTCCAGTTCCAGGAACCGAACACCTTTTTCTGGTCTCCTCAGGAAACTGTGCTCGTGTGCATAAACCCACACACATAATTGAGAAATGAGAATAATGTTTTAAAAGACAGATGGGGGAGCACTGGGCTAGCAAAAGCGGTCAGTCTGTACGAGGACCTCGTTGAGTGGATCAGTTCCCATCTGCCAGCTGCAAGACCTAACACAGCCGCAGCCTCTGCCCCTGTTGACAAAGACCTGCAGGGCCCTTGGGAGGACTCCTGAGCACAGGACTCGACTTAGGAAGACATCTTTGAAGGCTGAACCTCGGCACCTGACCCGCTTCTTCTTTTGCTCATGTTCACATGTTCATTCCTTCAACTATATTTATCAAGGTTTCCAGCGAAGGCTGGGAAGAACTCCGGATTGCGTGGATGGGGTGTGAAATAAGCTCTGGTGCATCCATCACTTGTGATGTCTTAAGAGACATTGAGGAAGGGGGTCAGACAGGCTCGGGGATGCATGCCTGTTGTCCCAGCACCCGGGAGGCTGAGGCAGGGGGATTTGAGGCCACCTAGGCTATACAGTGAGAATCAGTATTAGAAAAATCAATAAAATCTAATACATTTTTTAAAAGGAGAAGGAAGAAAGAAGAGGGGAGGCGAATGTCTCTAGGCACTACCGCACTTTTAGGTCACTGACTGCATGCTACCCACCGTTCTAAAATGAATTAATAGTTTAATTGACCCTCCTGGCAAGCTCTTGACAGGGTATGGATCATGCTTCCTTCATATACATGAAGATGTGGTCATTACCTCATCCAGGACAAACTGTCATACTTGTTTGCAAATACATAGAATGTCTGTCCAGAAGTCTCCGTAAGAACTTAATTTACGTGTTACAGCTCAGATGGAAAGGTATCCTTGCGGTTGCGAGCCAAGGAATACCACAAAGTCCCACCTCACAACAAACCTCACACAAGAGACTTACTGAGAGGAAAAAAACCAGAAGAGGGGCTGACTCTGCTCCAAACAGGCAGGGAACTGAGCAGAAGGCGGAGCTTACATAGAGTTTCTTGTGGAGGGGGTGGAAATTTTCAGGGTGAAGTTTTCCAGGGTGGGAATAGGTGGGATTTCAAGTCCAGAGCCTGGACTTTTTACTCTGTAGGGTGGGGGAAGGATCCAGCCACTGGGGCAGTTAGAGTGTTCTGAGGGTCAAACCGGGTGATTGGAGGTCCTCGGGGGAGGGGCTTATACTTAATAATTATGAGCTGAATACAGTGACTCACACCTGTCATTCCAGCACTGGAGAAACTAAGGCAGGAGGATGGCTGTGAATCTGGGGCCAGCCTGGGACACGGGGACCTTCTCTTAAAAAAAAAGAGGAAAAAAAGAAAGAAAGAAAAATTCTAATCCAGGCTGGGCTGGGGATCGGTCGATAGAGTGCTTACCTGGCAACATGAGGCCCTGGGCTCCTTCCCCGCAACAGTACTGCACTGGGTACAGGGGAGCGCATCTGTAATCCCAGGTGCAAAGATGGAGGCAGGCAGGTCGTTCTCAGCTGTGCACTGAGCTCAAGCCTGGCCTGGGCGGCATGAGAGACTGTCTCAAGAAAAGCCACACATCCCCCAGAAGGCCTCTGACGTGTGCAGAGGCCACAGCACTTGGCCTTCCTGAGTTCTGTGCCGTCTCTGGGGGCCATTGCCCTCCAAGTGGAGCAGCATGCCCCTTGAGTGTGCCAGGTGCCCCTGGATTCCGGGCCACTGCTGGGGTAGACACCAGAGACTGCAGCGGGTGGCTGGGACACCGGATTTATGCAGGAAACGGTGCCAGAGCTTGGCATGTGTGCTCTCCTGTGTCACACATGTGCTGCTGTGTGTTCTGCATGTGTTCATGTCTAAAGAGAAGAAAATGGCACAGAGGTCAGCAGGGACCAGACAGTACTTGGAGGGTCTTGGCTGTGTCTTGAAAACACAGGGGAGCCACAGAAAGATCTGGACCAAAGTCTACAAAGTCAGGATCATGTTAGAAGCCTTATTTTGTCAAACTTTTGTGAGCCTTAAGATGGGTGTGTATGTGTAAAACCCAGAATGTTCCAGAACTTTCCAAAAGAGAAGCACTATATTCAAATCAACATTGACCATCATGAGTCACCTCACAACATTTCAGTCAGAAATGGGGTTTACATATGATGGGACTGGTCCCATGAGAATGTTGACACTACTCAGATGTTCCTACCCGGCTGGGGTGGGGTTCAGCGACAAAGCTTGCCTTAAATGTGAGAGGCCTGGGTTCCACCTCCAGAGCCAGGGGGAGGAAAGGGAAGGAGAAGACGGTGCTGCACTTACTAGGGAGGCTGAGGCAGGAGGATTGGAAGTCTTGGGAGTTAGTGAAATCCTGTCTCCAAATACAAAGTATAAAAAGGACTGGGAGCTAGGTTTGGTGGCACACTTCTGTATTCCAGAACTCAGGAGGCAGAGACAGGAAGATCTACTGCTCAAGGCAGCCTGGGATACATGAGAGCCTGGGATACTGACAAACAGAGGTAGAAGCTGAGGTGTGGCTCTGTGGTAGAGCACTTGCCAGCTCGCACAGGCCCTGAACTCCATTCTTAGTATCGCAAGAATAAACTTCCTTTCACCTAGTGGCTCTCTAGTCCTTGTCACACATGACTTGCACGTTTGTGGTGATGTGGGTGTATACGAGCCATGCCTTAGCTCCTGGTTCACATATTTACTATATGTGTTAACTTTCTGTCGGTATCACAAAACACTCGAAATAACCAAGATTCGAAGAAGAAAGGTGTATTTGAGCTCACAGTTTTCAAAGTTTCTCTGGTGAGAGGGCAAGTCATGGAAGCTGGAGCAAGACACAGCCACTGGGAAGGGACAAAGGGAAGGAGGGGGCAGTGAGAGACAGGAAGAGGAAGAACCCAGTGACCACACTTCCCCCCATCAGGCCCCGCCTCCTGGAGATTCTACCACCTCCCAATACCAGCAACCTGCAGATTGGCCCTTCAGCTTGGTGAGATCCCAGCCCAAGCCATCAACTTCCCAGCTCATTGGCCAGATTGTAGGATAGGTGTGAATGTAAGAGTCTCAGAGACCTCTCAGGTCTGACTGAGGGAATGGTTGTATTTTCTGGTCAGAGCAGGTGAATCACGGTCCATTCAGAAACTTTATCATGGACTATTGAGGAAGGAGGCTGTGTTAGCCAAAACCAGCCACACTGACAGGTGCAACTAAAGATCCCTGACTTCAGTTTTGTTTGATTGACAGTGGGGAGTGGAGGTGAGTGTGCCTGCGGAGGCTGAAGGACAACGTGGTAGGAGTTGGTTCTCTCCTTCCGCCATGTGGGTCCCAGAGAACAAACTCCACCATCAGGCTTCCTGCCCATGCATGAGGAAGCTGTTTGTTTTTCTTGCACTGCTGGGCATGGGATCTAGGGTCTCACACATGCCAGCAAGTGCTGCTCTACCACCAAGCCACACCCCCGCCTTAGAAACAACTTCGTTTTTGGTGTGTGTGTGTGTGTGTGTGTGTGTGTGTGACATGCACATGCTTGAGTGTGGCAGCCAGATGTTGACATGGCACGTCTTCTTTGATCTCTCTCCACTTTGTTTTTTGAGATAGGATCTCTTACTGCATCTGGAGTTCATTGTTTGGCTAGGCTGGCTGGGCCAAAAGCTCTGGGGTCCATTTATCTCTATCTCACCAGTGCTGGAATTACAGACACAAATCCCCACCCCAGCTTTTCATGGGCGTGCTGGAGATCTGAACTTAGGTCTGAATGTTCTCACTGAAAGCATTTTACCCATCTCCCCAGCCCAGAAATCATATTTTTAAAAGTTTTTAAATTATATCACTTCCCTCTCTCTGTCTCTCTCTCTGTCTCTCTCTCTGTCTCTATCTCTCTCTGTCTCGTGTGTGTGTGTGTGTGTGTGTGTGTGTGTGTGTGTGTGTGTGTGTACACTCCTTCCAACATGTGGGTTCTTTCCAGGGACAGAACTCAGGTCATCAGATTTGGCAGCAAGTACCTTCACCACTAAGCCCTGTCCCTGATTCCTACGAAACCACCTTATAAATGGGATTGGTGATGGGTTTGATGAGGTAGAGGTGGGGTACCAGCATGGTTTCGATCCACACAGCCCTGCAAGGATCCACCTGGCAGAGCTGCACCTCCTCCCAAGAGTGGCTTGCAGTTGGGGGCTAAGAGCTGCATTCACTGGTCAGGAGCTGAGAAGGGAATCGAGGTGGAGCCTGTCGGTGGGCCCAGTCCACCGTGGGAAGATCTGTATGGTGTAACGGGACTCAGCAGCTGCACCACTTCCCATCACCCTGCATCTCAGAGTGCCAGGCTGCTGCGCCTGCAGTTGGGCCCTCTGTGTTCACGGGTGCCGCCTCTGCCAGCTCAACCAGCAGAAGTTAAAAGTGCCGTCAACATGAAACGTGGCTCTGGCACAGCAAGATGGCTCCGTGGATAAAGGCACTTGCTGCCAAACCTAATGACCGAGTTCATTTCCTAGGACATAAATGGTGAGAGGGGAGAACCAACTCCTGCAAGGTGGCACACATGCGCGCGCGCGCGCACACACACGCACACACGCACGCATGCACGCACGCACGCACACACACCACCTCATGCCTGTCTGGACTGTGAGCCTGTTCTGAGACTCCTCAGTGCCCAGTGGGTGTGTCTCCCCACCACTCCCTTCCCGGGGACAGGGTGAGGGGGTCCTCTTGTCCCTCTGCACTGACTTCAGACGTGGGCTCCGTTTTCCCCTGTGCAGTTCCTGCACCTGTGTTTTCACTCTCCCCTTTCTACAGAGCAGGAACTAGAGGCTTGGAGAGATGAGCTAATTCTCCCAGAATTCCACTGAGCCAGGCTTCAGATGCAGCCTGTCTCCGGTGCTGCCATTTTTGTTAAGTTTTGTGGTTCTGACAATCCAACCACCAGGTCTCGCTTGTCTGGGCCAGAGCTCTGTCCTCTCAACCCTCTTCTTACTTTTGACTTTGAAACAGGATTTCACTAAGTCACCCGGGTTGGTGTTGAACTCACTCTTGCTCAGTTAGCCTTTGAACTTGTGATCCTCCTGCCTCCAGTTCCCACCAGTCCAGCTCAGAGACCATGTCACGATCAGCCTGACCCCAAAGGGGCTTCACTTCTGGGGTGTTCTACCACCTTGTGGTCAATTCCTGCTGACCACATGGCAGTGGCTCTCCATAGAGCAGGACCATCATGTATGAATTTAAAGGGGGTGTGGGCTCTGTGGGGGCGGGTATGAAGTAGGGAGTGGAGAGTGGAGATTTGCTTGTTGGGGTGCGGTAATATTGCGCCTGCCTTACTTGAAGTAAGCAGGAATAGAAAGGCTGGCTGTGCTCAGCGGGATATGGGGGGGGTGTTGGCTAACAGGCCTACAGGGAAGGGCTAGGGAACTATTTTTTGCTAACCCAAGAACTAAAGCAGCTCGCGCTGACAGTGCTTCTCGGGCGAGCTGTACACTCACTTCTTTCCCTCCCCACCTTCTGATCTGCACTTTGCTGACTCATCCCACGGAGCTGGAAGGAGAAGGAGGCCAGACTGGCTCATTGACCTTTTTTTCCCTCCCTTTAGTGACTCAGCTGTGATTCACATTTTAATTAATGAGGGGGGAGCCTGCTGGGTCCCAGGACAGTCCATCCAATCTCACCTCACTCCTGGCAGGGTACAAGAATCAGACCTGAAAGAAGTGGGTGCCCTAAATGTACCATGAATCCCATGCCCTCCTGATTCTGGGCCCCACTGGGACTCCAAGAACCGGGACACGTGAATCTGAGCCCAGAGCTGCAGTTTGGAAAGTTAGTCTGAGGTCAGGATGGAGCCAGGCCGGAGCTCTCATGGCACAGCTAAGGATCATGGGAACGTGCCGTCATTTCCTGGGCAGCTCTTTGGCCAGCAGCTGGGGCCCTCATCCAGCCTCCATCCTTGGGTGGGAACCTGTCAGAGCCAATCACAGGCATCTCCGCTCAGAGAAAGAGAAAAGTCACATTGCAGCCTCCTGGGCCTGCTCAGCACTTCTCCTGATCAATTAAGTGTAAGCCTCATTCCTTATACCAAAAGGAATGCTTTTGTGGCTTTCTCCATCCTCCCTAGAAGGAAACTGAGGCTGGGTTTTCAGTGGGGGCAATTAAGAAATAATTGGGAGGAAAGGCCTGGGGAGATGGCTCATTCGATAAAATGCTTGCTGAATTATCTTGAAGACCTGAGTTCCATATTGTCCACATGCAGATGACCATGTGGGTGTGGGGTGTGGGTATGTGTGCATGCGCGTGTGCACTCACATGTGTGCACAACTCTCCCATGCATGTGTGCATGCATTTGCCAGTGCACACAGGTCTGGAGGTCAGGGTGGCTTGGGTCCTCAGACTTGGCACCTTTTCCCACAGAGCCCATTGTTTTTTAGTGGGTGGGTAATATTCCACTGTGTATAGAAAACACATTTCCCAAAGGACTGTTCACAGCAGTTTTCTTAGTACTGAGGTGAGGCCCAGGCTCCTTCACCATTTTGGCTCCTCATCTTCAACCCACAGCTTACATCTCCCTGTCCCCTCTGTCGAAGATGCAGCCATAGGAAGGACTCCAAAAACCCTGAGAAGTATTTCTGTCCTGAACAGAAAGCAGTCCACAAGACAACCCACCCCAAGCTGCCATCGATGCCAGTGAGCATGCAGGAGGTGGTGAAAGGTCTGGCCTCTGCCCAGGTCCTCTCTGAGGCACCCACTCCACACCTCGGCCACTGCTTAGGGGAAGTTGGGTTCTCAGGTCCCCACAGAAAATGAGCCAGTCTGAACCAAAGCTGCAGTTTATTGAGGAGAAGGTTTTTTTTTTTTAATTTTTGTTACATTTATTTAGTGTGTGTGTGTGTATGTACATACATGTGTGTGCATGTACATCCCTCAGTACTTGTGTGTAGAGGTCAGAGGACAACTTGTAGGAGTTGGTTCTCTTCTACCTTCGGGCTCCTGAGCATTGCACTCGGGTTACCAAGCTAGGCAGCAGGGGCATTTACCCACTGAGCCATCATGCCAGCTCAGGAAAGGCTTAGTATAGACACTGTGGAGAAATAGACACCCATGCACACTTATAAGAGGACAGTTGTACACCTGGGGGTATTTTGGTGGCCTTTGAAGTTACGTTGTTGAAAGGATTTAAAATATCTTAGTGTCCTGTTTGCAGCCAAGGGGTTTCTCCTGAGTAATGTGGTTTGTGAGGACCAACGGCTAAAACTACTTGCTGAGGTAAAATCATACGTCAAAGAATACCCAGGGATTCTGCATTAGAATTCTCTAGAGGAATAGAACTTATAGAAGGAATCAGTCTCTCTCTCTCTCTCTCTCTCTCTCTCTCTCTCTCTCTCTCTCTCTCTCTCTCTCTCTCTCTGTGTGTGTGTGTGTGTGTGTGTGTGTGTGTAGAAAGAGGATTTATTAGAATGGCTTACAGGCTGTGGTCCAGCTAATCCAATAGTGTCTGTCAATGAACAGAAAGTCCAGGAATCCAGTAGCTGTTCAGTCCTTGAGGCTGGATGTCTCAGCTGGTCTTCAGAATACGCTGTAATCCTGAAGAAGTAGCAAGTGGGCTCTAATGGCAGTGAAGGAATGGACTTGCTTTCGAGAGTGAGAACAAGCAGGCAAAGAGAGAGAAAGCTCCCTTCTTCCAGATCCTTTATATAGACTGCTGACAGAGGTGTGGCCCAGACTAGAGGTGGGTCTTTCCACCTCAAAAGATCTGAATTAGAAATGGATCTTTCTACTTCAAATGATTTAATTAAGCAAAACTCCCTCGCAGATGTGCCCAGCCATTTTGGGGTTTTAGTTAATTCCAGAGGTAGTTAAGTTGACAACTAAGAATGTCCATCACAGCTCCCTCTTGCCCACATGTCAAGGTACATATTTTCATTCTGAACATGGTTCTCATATGTGTGCGTGTATGTATATATATATATGTATATGTATATATGTATATATATGTATGTATGTGTATATATGTATATATGTATATATGTATATGTATGTATGTATGTATATTCATTTTTAATTATTATGTGTATGTTTGGTAATGCACATGTGAGGGCCGGTGCTGTGGAGGTCAGAAGAGGATATCAAATCCTCTAGAACAGGAGTTACAGGGGACTGTGAGCTGATATATGAGTGGTAGGAACCCAACTCAGGTCCTCTGCAAGAGCAGTAAGCACTCAGCCTCTGAGCCATCTCTCCAGCCCTGAACATGATTCTTAATCTCCTAGTGAGATTCTCAGAAAGGTAAAAGTTCACAGGTGAAAAGGGAGTAGATGATTTTAACCTTAAGCAAGGCTCCTGTTGTCCTAGCATTCTTATTTGAAAAAGAGGAACTGGGGGGGTAGCCCTGTCAAGAAAGTGCCTGTGAGGGCCTGGGTTCCATCCCCAGCATCACACAGAGCAGCCTGGCATTTCAGGGAGCTTCTGTAGCTAGCTGGTCTAGCCAATCCCAGAGTGTGTGTGGAGGTCATGGAGCTCGGCCTCAGGCACCTTTGTCCCCTGAGCCATCCTGCAGGCCCTGGGGCATCAGGGTACTGATTCTTTTCTTTCTTTTTCTTGTTCTCTCATACATTACATCCAGGCTGCAGTTAGCCTCCCTCCACTCCTCCCAATCCCTCCCTGATCTTCCCTCTCCCCCAGATCCACTCCTCCATTTCCCTTTAAAAAAGAGCAGGCCTCCCATCAGGGTGCTGATTCTTAACTCTCAGAGACTAAACACAGGTTCTGGAGTGCTAAGCCCCCTGTCACCTCCTCGTGCGCCCTCTCCGACCATTTTTAAGAAACACCATTTTCTGCCTCCTCCTCTGTGTCTTGTGCCTTCTGCCTGTAGACTGGCTCCTGGCTTAATGAGGCAAAGCAGCACACCATCTGTGCCCTGGAGGTGGAGACCTAAGAATCCAGCCCTGATTCTCCAGCCCTAGAGGACCTCAGCAGACAGCAATAGGAAACAGACACATCTGTCAGGGTCTCTAGAGGAAGGCCTTGTCAGCCCCTCATTCTGGGGATCCCGTGGAGGTCCCACCCTACAGGAGGGACCAAGAAGGGAGTGGAGAAGCAGCATCCCTTCTTTGACGGTCTCCTAGTACCTCCCCTAGCCAGACATAAACCAAAGATGCAGTTCCAGAACCTACCCAACTAGGAGTCAAAGCAGAGCATTCTGGGAATATAGTCCAGACACTTACCTGTATACACACCCAAGGTTGGAAGCAGAGATGTATTCCCAGCACCTACCTTTAGGCAAAGCCAAGCAGGAAGCAAAGCATTATGGGGTTTGTAGTTCTCATGATTCCACCACACAGCGCACAGCCAACTGGAGAATGGGTTTGGGGAATCACCCACACACCCCGGCATGAATGAGTGGTCCTCCGCAGAATTTACTAGATTTGACTGCAGAATTGCACACTGCATGCACTGATCCATTTCCATTGTTATGACCAAATACCTGAGGCTGGGCAGTTTCTAAAGACAAGAGATTCTTCAGTGCACAGTTTGGGAGTCCCAAGGGCAGGCTATACCATCAGCTGGGCTCTGGCACGGCCCTCCATAACAGCTGCACACACCATTGGCTGCATCATAGCAGGGGTGTGGATGAGAAGAGCTTATATGGAGACCGGGGACAAGGGGAATTCCTGCCATTTTGTTCAGCCCTCTTGGAAAAATTAAGGATGGTCTGATGAGAACTATGGCCTCCCACTAGGCCCTGCCTTTTAAAGGTCCCTTCACCTCCAGGTATCCCTTCCCTAATGCGTGGGTGTTTGTGAGATGGACCTCATGGGACCATGGCCTGCATGATGGACTGTGAGAGAAGAAACTGCTGTTTCCAGGGAGGGAGCAAAAGCTAAGGCCAGGGAGCGCAGGACAACGAGCCTGAGGGGCCACTGGGACTGGCGTCTTCCCTGAGGACAGCTTCCCTGCATACCTGCTTTACCTCTGACCACCCTTGGCTGCTTCCGAACCTCTGCAGCTCCCAGGCTCTCACCCTAAGTGTTGTTGGGCACATTGATGGGCACAGGCGTCTTTCTGCTTCCTGGGGACTATTTTCTCCTTCTCCGTCTGTCCCCAAGCAGTCCACACATGCTGTCTCCTACTCTGGAAAAGGCCACAGCAGGCAGGCGGCCTTCTCTGTCTGCACGGCATCCCCTTAGATGGCGTCTTTACTGGATGTAATAGTTCAAGTCACCCATTGTTGGCTTAAAGTCTGTGTGGAGGGCACACACACTCTGAAAAACACTTCTGTTACAGAAGGGACTTTGGTGTCTGTAACTAGCCCCCTGAGGATACCAGGGAAAAACTGTACTTAGAAGTTCATGAGGGGCTGAAGAGATGGCTCAGTGGTTAAGAACATGTACTACTTTTGTGGAGGACTCGAATTCAGTTAGAATTCAGTTTCCAGCACCAATGGCAGGCAGCTCACAACTGTCTGTAACTCCAGCTCCAGAGGATCCAGTGCCCTCTTCTGGCCCCCACAGGATCTGTACATATGTGGCACACACAGACACATAAACACACACACAATAATAAAATAAATATAATAATAGACACTATGTAATAAAATAAAGCTTTGAAACAAAACAAACAAAAAGAATTCCACGAGAGAGCTGGTTGTGGTGGCACACACCTATAATCCACGCACTCTGAAGGCAAAGGCGGAGATGGGGAGTCTCAGGCCAGCCTAGTCCACATAGCAGCAAGATCTTGTTTCAACAATGGGGGAGGAGGGGGACATGAGGGGCAGGGGGGAGGAAGGAGAAGGGGAGGGGGAGGAGTGGTGAGCATTGCATCAGTACCCACCTAAACTGTGCACCAGCTTTGTGGGTTGGACTTGATCTCTCTGATCTTGAAACTAGAGCAAATGACTGAACTTGTCCCATAGGGTCATCTTGGAGGGTGGTGATACCCAGGCCCGGCCTGTAGCTCAATACATGCCAGCAACACTATCAATTTATTTGTTTTTTCAGGACAGGGTTTCCCTGTGTAGCTCTGGCTGCCCTGAACTTACTTCGTAGACCAGGCTGGCCTCAAACTCACAGCGATCCGTCTGCCTCTGCCTACTGAGTACTGGGATTAAAGGTGTGTGCCACCACTGCCTGGCTCAATTTATTTTTTTAGCTTCCTGTTGGAGTGCACATATCTTAGAGGTACAGCATGGATGGTTTCATGTGCTTGAGTCAAGATACAGAATGTCTGCAGTTTCCAGATCCCCAGCCCCTGACATCCAGCAGGCAGCACATAGCCTGGGCTTGGTTTTGAACTCAGAGCTTGGGGACCAGACAGTTGTCCGCTGACCTTGTAGGTGAGACAACCGTTACCACCTGCCACCCCTTCTCAGGCTGTGGCGACCAGACGGCCTGCCTGTACATTTCACCACTGTGGACATCTGAGGACTTGACCCAGTGTGGGCTGTGGCAGAGAAGGCTTCTGTGACCTATGAGCTCTGTGTACCCTCCTGGGAAACCCCAAGGGGAGGAATGCCGGGTCATGGGGGTGGGAGGCGGTTGCTTCTACAGAAACTGACTGATTTTCCCAAGCAGTAAGACCAGCTTAGACTCCCTCCCACCAGCTGTCACTTGGCTTTTGTTCTGTTCTGGGAGGGTTTTATTTAGTTTGTCTTGTCATTGGTGTTTTGTTTTGTTTTATTTGGACTCATGGTCTCAGGGAACCCAGGCTGGCCTCCAACTTCCTCCACAGGTGAGGCTGGCCTCCAACTTCCTCCACAGGTCAGCCCTCAGCACCATTCCTCAGGCACCCTCCACCTCTTTTGAGACAGTCTCTCCCTGGCCTCCAGCTTCCTGACTCTGCTAGGCTGGCCATCCAGCATGCAGCCCAGTGGCCTCCTTGTCCTGCTGACCCCAGTACTGGGATCCCAGGCACACACTATCACTATCTGGCTTTCCAGATGTGTGCTGGGGGTGCAAAATCAAGTGCTTGCTTTTGTGGGAAGCACTTCCTCATCTGAGCTATCCCCCAGTCCCTCCTTTCTCTTTTCTCAGTCCGGTTCCCATTATGTATTAAAGGCTTGCTTTGAATTTACAGATCCTCCTGCCTCAGCCTAGAATGTTGGGATTAGACTTGCTGTACTACGCGGAGGGCTGTTTTAATTCTTACGAGGATGGAATATACTTGTATGGGTTCGCGGGCTGCTGCACTGATTGGCGGTGTGGGATGAGGAAAGGTGTGGGCATCCCACTTCTGTGGATGTTACTGTGTGTGTAGAGCCTTTCATTCCTTAAGGCTCTGCCAAGTGTCTACGAATATAGTTGTCCATTTCTTTCTCTTTTCTCTCTTTTGGGGGTGTATGTGCTCGAGACCGGGTCTCACTCTGCAGTTCATGCCTGATTTGGACTCCTCTGTTCCCTCAGCTCAGTGTCTCCTGTGGTGAGGGCCGCTACCCTCATCCCCTGTCCCTCTCATTGAGAGCTTCCCTCCACACGGCGTCCCTGTTGATGCTGTCCTCTGTGGAAAGCACCCCCACACCTGGATGGCTCACAGCACTGTCTCCCTCCTCCTTCACTTATCAGACGCCCAGGACCCCTGTGACCCGCCAGCTTCACCCTCACTGTGCTATCTACATAACCCCAGTGCTCACTGTGAAGCCTCAGGGACACTGCCTGTCCTCAGGGCCGCTGCCTCTCAGCCCCTGACCCTTCTTTAAAAAAAACAAAAAGCAAAAAAACCTGTAGTCTGAGAGGCTCAGAAACTGCCCCACAGAGAAACAAGTCCTTTGGTTCACCTCCTTAATTTAGAAGATGAAGGGAGAGAAGTGTTCCCTGCATGTGGGTATAGTGCTCAGGAGAAGGCGGGTAAGCGGTCAGAGCCGCCTCAGGGTGGGGCAGAGGAGCAGGGCTGGGGCCTCCTGGCACAGGGAACCTCAAAAGTACAAGCTCTGAACCCAAGTGGTGCCACAGACCTGTCATCCCACCCCTCGACATAGCCTGTGTGTCCTTGGGATAATTACTCAGCCCCTCTGTGCCTCAGCTGCTTCAGCAGTTGGATGGAGAGACTCACCTCTATGAGGCTGTTACAGGTTCTGAGTGACCTCACTCTTATAAACCATTTGGATAGCAGTTGGCCCGAGGTCAGAAGGGAGAAGCACTGTCTAGATTGGTGGGGACATTGGCAGGGTGTTAAGAGGGAATTTCCACACACCTACATCACGGCATACCTTTATGTTGGCCCATAGGCTTGACTATAAATGAGTCATAGGCTGCAAGATGGCCCCGTGGATAAAGACACTTGCCACCTTTATTGAGGCCTGAGCTCAGTCCCCAAGACCCACATGATGGAAGGAGAAAACCCTCTCCTAGAATTTGTCTTCTGATCCCAGTACACACGAGTGACACACACATGCCCACATAAGTATACATTATACACCCTAATAGTAAAATGAAACTTTAATAAAATTCAAAACTCGCCCTTCCATTGCCACATTTCCGGTACTCACCGTAAATACAGTTGTCCCTCGACGTCCACGGAGTACTGACTCCAGGAAACCTTGCAGGGCTGAAATCCTCCATAGAACATTCTGTGGTGCTCACACCGAGCTGTACACAGCCCCCCCCCCGCCCCCCAACACTTGACACGGTGCTGCAGACGCCTCAGTCACTTCATCGCCCAGGTTATATGCGTGGCTTTGCGCTTTGTAAACTACGTCCAACCCCTGGTTGATGAGAGCTGCAGGGATGAAACCAGGGATACAGAAGATTCACTGTGCTCAGGGGATTTAGGTCCAGACCCCCTCTCTGGGAGCTGAAGACCACCATGGCCACATGGCCCTCTGCAGAGCATGCTCAGCGGCTGCCCAGTGTCCATGCAGGGTCTAGCCTCCAGCTTGAAAAAGACACCTGCAAGGCCCAGGCCCAGTGAGAGCCCCAGACATTCTGTCCGTCAGCTCCTCCTTAGATGGCACTTCAGACATGGTTCTGGGTAGAACCAGACAGCAGCACATGATAGCTGACTTCATCCTGTGCATATCAGTTACAAATATATGCTGTCAGAGGGCAGCACGGGATTGTGCAAGGACACATCCCAGCAAGACCAAATTAAACTCAACATTGATTGCCCAACAAGACAGAATTATAAAAATAGAGTGGAAAGGGCTGGAGCATGGCTCAGCAGCAGAGGGCCAGCCTAGAGTCCTTCGGCGAGGGGCTGGGACATGCTGTGTGATGACACTTAGATTCCATCCTCCCAATACTGCAAAAACTAATAACCTTAGAAACATGGCCAGCGGCTAACGTGCGACAGACACATGGGTGGGTGAACTTAGAGAAGTGTCCTCCTCAGACACGGGGTGAAGCTGTTCTGTGAGCCAAGCAGCCTGAGTAATTCAACTCTGAAGGTTTTAGAAAAAGGATCTCCAAGACAGTTTTCCAGAGAGAGAAAGGGCCAGGTGTCCCCATTCATCTGTTCTATGGCAACCTGCTCCCTGAGTGGGGACACATGAGAGAGAAGATCAGGCTGAAGGTTTAGAAACCCAGGGTCAAGGCCAGTTGGCGCTCCATGCCCTAGGGTGCAGAGGGTGCAGAGGGTGGAGAGGGTGGAAAGCGCCTCTTCACCTAAGCGCCTCTTCACCTGAGCTCTTTTTTTACATGGTCTCACTATGTAGCCTTGGCTGGCCTAGAACTCAAAGATCCGCCAGCCTATGTCTCCCAAATGCTGGTATTAAAGGTGTGTGCCATGTACCCCATTCACTATTGAGCTCTTTATGAAGACCTATCTTTCTATCCATTAAGGCACTTTCTTCCTGGCTTAAGTCCCATTGCAGGGAAGAATAGGATCCAGCAGGCATGTTGGAGGAGCCCATGGGTCCTTCACATATCAGCAAGTGGATTTGTATAACCCAGGATCAACCAGGCACCCAGATGAATGAGAAACAACCATGTTCCCAGGCTTCACCTTGGCAGGGCTGGGACTGTGAGTCTAAAAAGCAGGTGCCTCATAGGCTGGGGTAAGGAACCATAAACGCTCTCATCAGCTCCACACAGCTTTCCACACTCACTGCAACTTCACCCATTCTCAGCTGATAGCCTCACTGCTCACTCCCAGCTCCAACCCCAAGACCTTGTCACATGCTCCTCGCCTCATTCACAAGCGCATGGTAATTACCGCCTCTGTTAAAACGTACCGATAGGGCTAGGGACATGGCACACAAGCATGAGGTCTGGAGTTCAGATCCCCAGAACTCATGCAAACGCCAGATGTGCCAGCTCCCAGTCTGACGAAGAGACCGTGCCTTGGTGAATACGGTGGAAGAGAGACGGACGATGATATCAACCTCTGACCTCCAACTGCATGCACACATGTGTACATCACATGCAGGGGGCGTGGAAGAAAAAGAAGTCCATGCCTACATCCCACTTCCAACCGGGAGAGAATAGTGACACTCCTCCCCACAGCTGCAACCAGATGGAGGCAGATTCCAAAAGAATCTAGCTGTAAATAACAGAACGAACAAGGTGAGGATGCGGCAGCACATCCCAGAAATTCTCCCACCTGTAAAGGAAGTCCTGTTACCGTCTCCATTTGAGTTGGGAAACGGAGACCCAGAGAGCTGAGGTGAGGTGCCCAAAGCCACACAACTTGTGTTTAGAGGAATTTGGATTTGGACCCTTTGAGACCCTCATAACAGGAAGCACGGAGGCCACTTGGTTGTGGGGTTGAGTCTGTGGCTCAGCCACAGTGGTACAGAGTCTTTCCAGCTTCCTGCTTTTCTGCTGTGGGGATTTTTCGCTGTTGCCCTATGGCCAAGAGCTGTTCCAAGATGTCTCTCAGCCATCATGCATAGACACCAAGAAACCGGCCTCCAGCAGGAAGAGGAGAGGCTGTTTCCTGCCATTTGACTCTTCTCCAGGAGAAACCCTTTCCCAGAATTCTCCAGCAAGCTGACATGGGGTCTGTTATGCATGTAACTAGGTCACGTGACCAATATTCCCATAGCAAGGCATCCAGGGAAAGAATTCACTGCTGAGCATTTTCTCAGGCTTTGCTGGGAGGCATTCTCCGCCACCGATGGAGGGTGGGAAGTGTCCGCTGAGAAGAGAGCCCTTCGGGTTGTCTGTGAGTCTTTGCTTCAAACAACTCAGCCTCCTGTCTCTTCTAGAGGAGTCTGTGGCCTCCACAGGTGTGTGCCTTCACTTCTCCATCATTCATGTATTTGGCAAACATTTATTGAGTGCCTAACGTATGCCAGGTATAACTCTAGGTGCTGATGGGAATCCCTGTCTTCCCAGGGTGGCCATGCTGGACACCACTGTCCAATGTAATTTT
Organism: Peromyscus nudipes; assembly: GCA_902168325.1. Taxonomy (NCBI): domain Eukaryota; kingdom Metazoa; phylum Chordata; class Mammalia; order Rodentia; family Cricetidae; genus Peromyscus; species Peromyscus nudipes. The sequence continues at coordinate 24,239 of CABHPH010161038.1, forward strand.
CTGTGCCCCTGCTCCCACGTGTGGCTGTGGATGCTCCACGAGCGACTGCTTATAAGGGATTTGTTGTTGTTGTTTAAGTCAACTTAAATGTATGTTTAAACGCTGTAGGGAAGCCTTCTAATCCTAGCACTTGGAGGCACAAGGTCAGCCTGAGCTCATGGTGAGACTCTGTCTCTGTAAGTAATATGGTCTTCCGTAAATGCACATTAAAATGAAGCTCTGTGTGGCCAGTGGCTACCTGTCAGCCCAGCTCCTGGAATCCAAGGGACCTGCCTTTGGTGTCCTTCCAGGATGTGTAAATACATGTACCCAGGACCCAGGAACTGGAGAGATGACTCAGCAATTAAGGATGCTAGCTTCTCTTGCAGGGAACCCAATTTGATCCCTACCACCCATATTGAACAGCTCACAACTGCCTGTAACTCCAGCTCCTAGAGATCCAGTGCCCTCTTCTGGCCTCCACAGGCAACTACACTCACATGCATACACTCATACACATGAGTAAAAGTAAAATAAATCTTAAATAAACACAGGTACTGTTGTCTGGCCTGAGAACTGTCTCTTCTCACGTCAGTTAGAAACCTGGCATGGGGGTGGCTGCCATATCCTGTGGCCTATTGGTGCTGCTCTGGATAGCAGTGACCACCTTCTCAGAAGCCCTTGGCCTTCAAGGACGCCACTGTCCTCCACGCAGCCTTCTCTCCCACCTGTGTCCGCACACTCTTTGCATCTTGACTGTTCCGTGATCTTCCTGCAGCATCCTCCCGAGGGCTGTGATTGGCAGCCCTCACCACACCTGCTTCCTACTTCCTGTTACTCCTCCAGGTGTCCCTTTCCCACTGCACCCATCTGCTGGGGACACTCAGTAGCCTGTCACGCTGCCCTGTCACTCTGCCCTGTCACACTGTACCACTTACCCACCAAATGTTTAGGGAGCATAAGGTACTGCAGGCTCTGCCAGAGAAAAGGTGACTGTCCTCAGAGCTGGCACCGAGGAGGTGACAGGCAAGAGACCCCCGGGAGACACAGTGTTCCTGATGTCTGAATGGGAAGGTGTGTGGGGGAGAGCACTCAGTGGGGGCAGCAAGGACCAAGCCAAGCAAGCTCCCGTGGCTATGGTAGATTTTCTTGCAAGTTTCATGGAAGCTACTGGAAATTTTTGTTTAGTTGGTTGGTTAGTTGGTTTTGGTTTTTTGGCTTATTTTGTTTTGTTTTGTTTGTTTGTTTGTTTTTAAGGCAGGATCTCACTCTGTAGACCAGCCTAACCTGGAACTTAAAGAGATTCACCTGCCTCTGCCTCCCAAGTGTTGGGATTAAAGGTGTAGTCATGGTGCCTGGCACTACCAGAAGGCTTTTAACTCAGGCATCTCCGACTCGGCATGCCCACCCTCAGTCCTGATATCCCGTGAACCTCCTCCTTCCTAGCTCTTCCTAACTCTGTCGGCACCAGCTCTTTGTCCCACACCAAACCTTGGAGTCACCTCGGTCCCTTCCTTTCCCACACAATGTTTACTTCCTCCTTGGATGCTGGGGGGTGCGGGAGGGGTCACGCCACTCCTCCTCTCCATGAGCCTCTCCCCTCAGCTGTTCACTGTGGCCTCTATGGTGCTCCCTGAAAGCCTGGTAGCTAAGTTTCTGTTGAACAAACAGATGGGTGTCTTTTCTTCTCCACCATGGACCCTTCCCCATCCAGATAGTCCCTTGAGGGTCAAGTTCTGCGGGGTGGGGCCCTGAGGTTGTCTACACCTGTGGTTCTGAGTACGAGTTCCTTCTTGGTGTGACTCAGATCTTTGGACACTGATTTCTGGGAGTCTTGGCATCCTCCTCTGTAAAATGGGACGTGAGCAGCTGACGGCCTCAGATGCAGGCCGGATGCAGCGCACCCAGGCAGGCTCCCTGATGCACAGCGTTAATGGCAGCTATATATAACCCGAGGCCTCCTTTGTACTCCCGCCCACCGTCTCTGCCCTACTTCCAGTCCTCACTACGCCGGCCGGCCGGTCTTACAGCTCCTTCCTAACTCAGGCTTCATCGCCACCAATCTGTCCTCTCAGGTGTCAAGCCTGTCTTCCCTTGCCAGCCCTAATCATGTCCCTCCTCTGCTCCACAACCTTCCCACTGTCCCCACAGACCCCAGGACGAAGCCTCCTGGTTTCTCCCAATTCCTACCATCTTTCTGGGCACGTGGGCAAGGGGACAGGAGCTCCAACATCTTGGGAGCAACTGAAGTGGCGCCGGCCACGAGAGAAGTCAGTGTTTCTGCCGTTCTGAGGCCTGGGCCAGCCAAGGCCAAGGTCTCACGGTGCGCACATTCGGGGTGGCACTGAAGCCTAGGTCTGAGAGTTTATGATTGTGCCCTGGATTTGAGCTCCTCGGCTCTGTGCTCTCCTGTTGGGGTCTTCATATCCCTCTTTCCTGCCTTCTGCATCAGGAGCCAGAAAGGGACTTGAACCTGTGTCATGTCCTTGGGTCAGTGTCATACCCAGCACCAGCCCTGCCCATACCCAGCTCCAACACTAGACCCCCAGGCTCTAGCCTTGCCCTGCCTGTGCCCGGCTCTCATACCCAGTTCCCCACCCCCAGCTTCTGACCTTGCCCCATCCTACTATTTGTTTGTTTTAGTCCAAGGGTAGCCTTGAACTTTTGTGTCTTTGAAGACTAAAGAAGTTTGGGGAGGCTGGAGCAGAATCAGCAAGAAGACTGCGAGTGGGTAAGGGTGGGGGATGGGCCAATGTTTCAGGGCTTTGGGGATCATGAGGAGGGCTTCAGCCTTTGCTGAGGAGGGTGGGAGCAGACAAGGGACATGATTGGGTTCTGTGGCAGTACAATCCCAACTGCGACGGTGGCTTGTGCTTGTGGTCTCAGCACCTGGGAGACTGAAGCAGAAAGATCCCAGGTTTAAAGCCAGCTCGGGGTACAGAGTGGGAATCTGTCTCAAAGAGCCGAGAGCTGGAGATGGGTCTCAATGGCAGGGCGTTTGTTCAGCACAGCTGAGGCCCTGACTCCATCCTCAGTACTACAAATGATAATAAATAATAATAATTTAGGGCCGGGGATTGCAGCTCAGAGTGTTTGTCGCTGGGAATGGTGGTTCACACCAATTATCCCAGCACTCGGGAAGTCGAGGCAGGAGAACTGCCCCCACTTCCAGAACCACCATGGGCTACGAAGTAAGAACTTGCTGAAAACAAACTCTGTGCAGTGGTGCATGCCCTAGCCTCAGTGTGTCTCATGAAGCAGCAGGGAAGAGGTCGTGCATCATCAAGGGCAGAGGCAAGGATCCGTGTCTGAAGTTGTCCACTGACCTCCACAGGTGGCCTGTGGCACATGTGTGCCCGTACACACAATCCACAGGAGGGCTTGTGCAGGTTTGACGTAAACACCACAGCATTTCACAGAAGGAATGTGGATCCTGGGTTTCAACATGGGGCTGGGTCGTCCTGGAGCATCCGCTGTGGATGACAGAGAACCATCGACCTTTGCATAGAAGAAGATAATTATATTGTGGAATTAATGTCACCTGTTTGTTTTTATTTGTTTAATATGGAAAAGGTAAAATTTCCTCTGCAGCTCTAGATTTCTCCTGGGCAGTGCTGGTCTGTCCTCTCCTCCCTCCACTTGGGATGAAAGTCAGGGTCTTGTGGATGTTAGACAAGCGCTCTGCCCCTGAGCCACACCCCTGCCCCTCACTGGGGATCCTAGGCAGGTCTCTGCCCCTGAGCCACACCCCTGCTCCTTCACTGGGGATTCTAGACAGGTACTCTACCCTGAGCCACACCCCAGGCCAACCTAGATAAGAACACTGAGCTGATGCCCTCCCCAGTGGTAAACAGCAGTCCCCTGTACTGATGTAAATGCCACCGCTTCTCCTCTGACACTATCCCCAGTGTGCCTTTCTCTCCGCATTTCTCTCCTCAGTACACAGCACTCTGACATTTGATGTGTTTACTGGGTTCTCTCAGCTTCCTCCAGACACAGAGAGACCCATGACTCCTTTGCACACACTGAGCAACAGCTTCTGTCTGCACAGAAAGAGGAAAGTGAGGCTTGGAAATAGAATGGTGCCTGTCAGAGGAAATCTGAAGAAGTCCAGAACTGCACAGTCATAATCCCAACAGTCAGGAGTCTGTGACGTTGGGAGAGCACAGCCCAGGCCAGCCTGAGCTGTATGATAACACACTATCTTCAAAAAATTGTGTGGGGGTGTGGGGGTGGGGGTGTGTGTGGGGGTGGGTGTGTGTGGGTGTGTGTATGTGTGTGTGGGGTGTGTGTGTGTGTGTGTGTGTGTGTGTGTGGGTGGGTGGGTGGGTGTGGGTGGGTGGGTGTGGCATGTCGGCTCAAGCTTGCAGTTCCACACCTGGAAGGCCACGATAGGATTCCTGTCAGTTCAGGGACAGCCTGGGCTACAGTTCAGGGACAGCCTGGGCTACATAATAAGCATGTTACATTTTGACACTCGTCTTAAATATAGGTATATTTGCTGTGTGTGGTGGCACACGCCTTTACTCCTGGCACTTGGGAGGCAGAAGCAGGAGGGTCTCTGTGAGTGTGAGGTCAGCCTGGTCTATACAGTTAGTTCCAGGCCTGCCAAGGCTTTACAGTGTGACACTGTCTCTAAAATTGTGTGGGTGTGCGCACACGTGCAGACATGTGTGTTTATCGTATATAAAACAAGCATGTCGTGGAGAAAGAAAAGTGAACAGGGTATCACATGCTCTCCTGTGTGCTCCAGCCTAGCTGGGCCATGAGCATCTTGGGATTAGAGGTATGCACCCTCCCCACGGGTACACATATACATCACACACAGAAAGAAAATGGGTACCTGTCACCTCTCATTCCGTAAGACAAGAACCATTACTGTCACTTGGCAGGCGACGGAACTGACCTGATGGTGTCCGGTCACCGGTGGGAGCCTGCTGGTGCCGTGCGCCTGCCCATCCACCTACCCTGCCCCAGGTCTCACTGTCGCTTTCTCCTGCAGCATCTTGGCCACTGTCGGGACGGAGTTTGACCTACGGACACTGAGGGCGGTTCGTGTGCTGCGGCCACTCAAGCTGGTGTCTGGAATCCCAAGTGCGTGAGTCTCCATCCTTCCAGAAGGCTCTGCTTGGGGCCCCCGCTCCCATCAGGGCAGGATGCCCCGCAGGGGCTTCCCAGGAATCAGGTCTAGGTGGTCTCTGGAAGCAAACCAGAGGCCTCACCCCTTTATTGAGCACCTACAGTCTACTGGGAGTCATGTTCTGCACACAGTTATGCCGATGTCTCTGTTTTCCGGGGAGGCACGTAGGCTCAGGTGCCTGACAGTTGGATTAGGGTCACATGACAAAGAAGGGCTGAGTTAGAGTTAGCAAGTGGAACTCCGTGCCTGGGTGGTGAGCCTGTGGTGGCGACTGTTGGCACTTACGGCCTGTGAGCAGAGCACTGCAGGAAGAGCCTCCGTGCTCCCATCTCTCCACTGCGCTCAGTTGGCGGATACCTATTGCGCAGGTGAGAAGGGCAAGGCGCAGAGGAGTCCTTGGCAGGTGGGTGGGATGAGCACAGGGTCTGTGCACACTCTCCTGCTCTCTTGTTCTTCAGGGATGCTTGAGCTTCACACACCACCGAGAGGGCTCAGGATTCAGCCCCAAGCCGAATGCCGCCGGCAGAGGGCTGTTTCTACCCCACAGTCTCTCCCCGGATAGAAAGCAGAAAGCAGTTACTCTGGGCGGCCGGGAGATGGTTCAGATGGTAGAATGTTCACCACGCAAGCGCGAGGACCTGAGTTTGGTCACAAAGCACTCTTGTGGGAAAGCCAGGTGTGGGGGTGCATGTCTGTCATTCTGGCACAGGGACTGTGGAGGCACAGGCTCCCCGGAGCGCATGGCCAGTGGCTGAATGACGAGTGCCAAGTTTAGTGAGATTTGAGGCAGACACTTGGCGTTGGCCCCTAACCTCCACATGCGTGCATGTGCACACACACAGATGAATAAACAAGTAAGGACTCCACTATCCCTGAGAGTTCTACTTGTCCAGTTTTTTGAACTCTTCGTGGTGTTAGGCTCTGTTATCATCACTGTGTTCAGTGTGTCGGCCTCACTGATCAGAGTCACCCAGACTTAAAGAGGTTTCTCTGGTGGGGCTGGTGTCTCTCAGTAGTGGAGTACTTGCCGAGCCATCATGGTTTCTGGCTTCTCCCTCAGCACCATAAGAAAACTTAAAATGAAAATACGAAGAGAGAGGTTTCTCAGCTGACCACCAGCACGTTCCTTTTACAGGAAAAGGGGCCCATGGCCAGCTCTGGGTGCCCAGCCGGCTCCTGTGTCCCATTAGATTAAGAGCAGGAGTCTAGCTAGTACTAACAGGAGGCCCTGGTGAGTAGGGTGAGCGGGTATTTGCTGGTGTTAGCTTTCTGTTACTGTCACAAAATGCCCCAGATGAAGGGAGGGAACAAGAAGTAAAGGCACCTGCTGGCCTGAGCACCATTCCTGGGACCCACATGGTGGAAGGAGAGCCACCATTCCCGCGAGTCATCCTGTGACGACACGTGTTCACTGTGGCATGTGTGCTCACATAGGTAGGTAGGTAGGTAGGTAGGTAGGTAGGTAGGTAGGTAGGTAGATAGATAGATAGATGTAAAGAGGGAGGGCTGGAGAGATGGCTCAGTGGTTAAGAGCACTGGCTGCTCTTCAGGAGGGCCTGGGTTCAGTTCCCAGCACCCACATGACAGCTCACAACTGTCTGTAACTCCAGCACCCTGTCCTGTCCTCCACAGACACTGCCCCATACACTCACGCACACGCAGGTAAAATACCCACATACACAAAACAAAGAGAAACGGTTTGTTTTTTCTCCATCTGGGAGGTTTACATCCTCAGTCATGCCCCCTTGCTTTGGGCCCGTGACCACGGCAGCACATCTTGGTGAGAACACATAGGCAGTGGCTTACCACATGGTCGCCAGAACGCAGAAAAGCCTTACACACAGTGACAGCATCCTTCCACAAAGCCCCACCCTTTAAAGCTCTACACCCCAATTACTCCACAGGCTGGGAACCAGGACTTAAGCCAATGGCCTTTGGGTGGACTTATCCAAACCATCGTACTAGCCCTGGACTCTCTGAGAATCTGTGGTAGTCAGCCCTCTGTAACTATAACGGAACACTCACAATAATCAACTTAGAGAAAGAAAGGTTAGCTCACCTCAGGACTGGTTTCAGCCAGTGCTCTATCTGCCCTGTTATGTTAGGCCTGTGGTAAGACCACACATCATGTTGGGAACACAAGGCAGAGCAAAACCGCTCACCGGGAGTTGGGGCAGCTGCTCTTGCAGAGGCCTTGAGTTCAGTTCCCGGTACCCATGTCTGGCAGCTCACAACCTCCTGTAACTCCAGCTCCAGGAGTCCTCTTCTGGCCTCTGATGGCACTGCACTCACCTGAACAAATTCATACACAAATGCAAACAGATAAACATAAGAATAAATCTTTAGGAACTGGAGAGATGGCTCAGCAGTTAAGAGCACTGGCTGCTCTTCCAGATGGTGGCACTTCAATTCCCAGCACCCGCATAGAGGGTCACAGTTGTCTTTAACTCCATTCCCAGAATATTCAGTACCTTCTCCTGCCTCTGTGGGCACCAGGCACACAGATGGGGCACCAACACGCTTACAAACCACTTAAACATGTAAAATAACAACAAATCAGTTAAAAATTTAGAAAATAAAAGCACATACCTGTGAAGAACACAAGGAAAGGGCCCTTACTCAGTCTGCCCTGTGCAGGCCAGCCTGGTCTACAAAGCAAGCTCCAGGACAGCCAAGGCTACAGAGAGAAACCCTGTCTCAGAACAAACCAACAGTTATCTCAAGATTATTGATGCAGGAGGATATGTATAGACGGATACATGGCATTCACTTTATAGAGCAGACTTGGTCCATGGGAACCTCCTGGCTACGGGAGGTCTGTACAGCACAGAGACTGTGGTCAGAACTTGACCTGCTTCGCAAGGAAGTTACAGGTCTCATTCGGCTTCCTTCCAGCTTGCAAAAGAGGGAGGAGAGAGGAAAAGGGAAGAAACTGTTCTAACATTCCTTGAGTTTTAGAATTGTGGTGGGCTGGGTCGCTCAATGGGTAACGCACTTCTCCGACCAGCCTGATGACCTGAGTTCAATCCCCAAGACCCACAGAAAAGTTGAGAACTGACTCAGCAAAGATGTCCTCTGACCTCCACAAATGATTACCATAATTAATTAAATTTTTAAAAGGTTTAAAATCATGGGACTTTTCACATAGGATGAAAATTTAAACATTTTCAGTTTAACCCTTTCCTGTCTCTCAAAAAAATACCTAAAGCCACATCCAGTGAGGGGAAGACACTGAGGTGACTTTGTGAGGACAAGGGCTTGCCCGGGCCCTGATCTGATAACTCTGCACATCCAAATCTCCCACACCGGTGACATCTCGCTGGCCCCGTGTTCATTGTCTTCCTTCTCTGTGGAGTCACTCAGAACAGAGAGGCTTTATAGGTAGTGGAGAACTGCAGGCCAGCGTCGGGCAGACTCGGGTGAACCCTGACTTTGCTGTCCCTTGAGCCCACAGAGAAGTCAGACCCCCTGAGCCTCCATTCCCAGTCTGTAAAATGGAGGTGATTTTTAGCGTGCAGCTGCCTCCACAGGTCACGGCTGCAAGCTGAGGAGATAATAGGGAATCTGGTCCTTGGAGCTGGGAGTTGAGGTGCTGGCTCCAGGTAACGGAAGGGAGGCTGGAAAGGGAAAGGTGACCCCTCTTGACTTGGGGCAGTTTAGGGAAACAGCACCCCCTTGTGGAGGAAAGGTACTGAGCGTCTCAGAAAATGGCTTAGAAAGCCCTGGCTGACTGCCCTTGGGCCCTAAAACTCCTCAAAGAGCATAGCCTAGATCATAAACACTGAAGCCTTTCTGTGGGGAGGGGAAGTGACCGCCTCTTCCTCTTCATCATCCCCACTCTGGGATCCCTGGGAGGCACTTGGCGGGTTGCTTGCTCACTGGCCGATCTCTGTCTCCCCAGGTTTACAAGTCGTCCTGAAGTCAATCATGAAGGCGATGATCCCTCTGCTGCAGATTGGCCTACTCCTGTTTTTTGCAATCCTTATTTTTGCAATCATAGGGTTAGAATTTTATATGGGAAAATTTCATACCACCTGCTTTGAAGAGGGGACAGGTAGGTCCATACCATGGGATATGAGGTCTTTCTCAGGGGACAAAGCTCCAGAAAAGATAGGCAGGGACCTGTTTACAGTCCACCAGAGAGAAGGCTGTGTGCCTGGCTGGGGGCCCAGGTCTTGTCAAACATGAATGAGGCCCTGGATACTTCCCCATCATGGCTAAACTGTCTGCAGGAAAGACAGAGGCCACAGTTGCTTCTGATATCTCCATCGATCGTGGCTACAGTGTTGCATTTGGGGGCCCCTAGAAGGCAGCCCAGAGGACAAGTGGTTTGCTTGGATGTGATCCCTGAGGCACCCCTGGGAGACAAGGAGAGACGAGCTGGGGGTGTGCTCTTGAGCGGTTCTTCCTGTGAGCACAGAGCAATGCTGTAGTGTCTGGGCAGCAGAGATTATACCCCCACCAAGGAGATGGAGGGCAGGGCTGGATAGCAGAGTGTGAACAAGGGAGGGTCCTGCCCTGCTCCTTCAGAACCCAGCACCCGACAGGTGGTGTCCCAGGCAATGGGAACCCTGCCTCTGAAAGGATCCTGTTTCATCCAGTCAGAACCCAGCACCCAGCAGATGCTGCCTGCCTGCCCAGTGCCCCATCATGCTTTAGCTAACTCCTGGGAGGCTGAGTCCAGAGGGAGCTGTGATTTGGGTCCCACAGAGGTCAGCATGGAGGTGTACCTGGGGCTCAGGTCTGACCAGCAATGTGGAAGACACATGCTGAATTCACATTTGGCGGTGCAGGCCCTTCCAGATGCATTTCCAGTTCAATCCTAGACTCCCCAAACTCGAGCTGCCTAATGCCCCAGAACCAAGAAGACTCAAACAAGAGGGGGTACCTGTGTTTCGTGCTTGGACCACCTACTCCAGAGCAGGTAGTCTGGATTTCCATAGCCAGAGGAAGAATGGGACCCTGGGCAGAGAGGTGTGGGGCCTTGTTGGGAAAGGCAGCCAGGGAAAAGTGGAATTGTGCAGAAGTGACCTGGTACCAACCGCACCCACTAACCCCAAGCAGATCCACAGAGGATGGTGTCCTGGTCAGGTCCCAACTGGAAGGCTGAGGCTTCATTTCTTCTTTCTCCTGCTTCTTTTCTCCTGGGCTTGTGAAGTTTGCTCAATACAGAATGGCCTAATTATTTCTTTCTCCAATGAAGAAGGTGTTAATTGAAGCAGATTTATTTCTGCACCTGGCCTCACCCGGGCGGAAGACAGAGAGTGTGTCTGTCAGCCCCAAACAGAAGAACCCAAACTTAGGACCTAGGGGCTCAGGCTGTGTGAAGTGTCCAGGGTGTTTTTGTTTTTGTTTTGTTTTCCCAACCAGGGCTGGCTGGGGTCCCAGTGGGGTTGTGGGGGGACAAATGTGGGTGGAGCCATGGAGGACAGCAGCCCGGATTCGGGAGGCAATCCAGAGAGCTCCCAATTAAGACTGGAAGATGTGTGAGTAAGAGACAGAGATACACAGACGCCCCGGCAGCAAGCTAATTTTAAAATATATTTATAGCTGAATTTCTCCGACTCCGGATGGCTGTGTTTCTCGAATCAACCCTTGGAGTGCTTGGCGTCGACGGCTGGGGTTGAGGGGGCTGGGGTCGAGCACACCTCTGGATGATGTTGCTAAAGATAGGCAGTTCCCAGCCACAGGCTCGGGGAGCCCACTTCCCGTCACCCACCGCCATCCCACACATTCGCAGACTCCAAGACAAAGTGGAATGCTTCCTGTTTTCTAAGTTTCCAGAATCCTGGATGAACTAGACCCTGGCTCACACACATTTCTAGGCAAGGAGGCTGATATGCTGCTGTCTCCAAGCTTCCCACTCACAGGAAAATTGAGGGGGTGCCTGTTGGGGGCCTGACGAGGTGGGGACACCAGAATTAACCAGGTGAACACAGAAGGGTTTACGTGAACCAGATTTGGACTGAAAGTGGGGCAGAGAAGGTTCGAGAGACACAGGTGATCTTCCTAGGACCTTCTGTGGAACCCCGAGCCTTAAGCTCTAATGGTTTCACTTTCCTGTCCACACTCACTGTGTGTAGGTCCAGTGTGGTCAGCCTAGCTATCTCCACTAAAAGCAAGGCCTTTTTTTTTTTTTTGCCTTTGTTTATTTTATACTTTTTTTTTTTTAGTTTTGTTTTTTGGTTGATTTAGTCTTTGTCTTGTTTTAAGACAGTCTCACTGTATAGCCCAGGCTAGCCTGAAACCAGTCATCTTCCAACCTCCTGGGTGCTGGGGTGACAGGTGTGAGCCACTCACTACCCCTGACACATTTCCTGCTGTTGACAGGATGACTCCATCTAGTGGGGTCATGTATGGTCCCCTCCCCGCGGGGCAGTGGGAGTGGGTACAGTCAGGTCAGCTGCACACAGGAAACGGATGTCTGTTGAGTGGAAACTCGTGTTTTGATACACTTGGCTGTTAGTTTTCTTTTCAAGCCTGTCAGCTTTGGTTTTGAGCCTTCTCAAACCAGCCATCGTAGCCCTCAGGAGGTTGAGGCAGGAGGATTCCCAAGATTTAGAGCTACACAGTGAATTTGTGGCCAGGTTGAGCCAGGTGTTCAGTGCCTGCCTCCCCATTCTCTTCAGTACCAAAGCATTTGGATGTGATGACCTGTTCAGCCTGTTCCCCTGCTGCAGGCTGTGTTGGGTCTCCGTGTTAAGGAGCATGCCCTGGCACTCCTGACATGTCACAATGTATCTCCTGGTATTGGGGAAGAAAGCTCCATTCTGTTCCTACCCTCAGATAAGAGTAGGAACCATGTGTACCTGTCCCTCACCCCAGGGCACCATGCATGTGGTAAAGAAAAGCCGTCAGCGCAGTTCTAGAACACCCGGATGACACACATTTCATGGTGCCCTGATCTGACCATGTCATGGACCACAGAACACTTCCCAGTAGTTAAAGACTGGAAAGATGCAGCACAGAATGCTGGCTCACTTGGCTGCCAGTCAAGCCCAGAAAGAAAACGCCACAAGTATTTGGAAACCAAGAGGCATACTTCTTGTTTGTGAGAGAGACTATCTGATGTTGGGGATTTGCCTTCAAAATACATTAGCAAGTAGCCTGAGTGTGTGTTGGAGGGGAGGGGCGAACATGAGCAAGGCTGGCCCGTGGTCACTCGGTGTTGCAATCAGTGATAAATATATAGGAAACCACCCCCTCTCTTTCTTCCCCTCTCTCTCTCAAGTTTGTTTTTCCAGAGAAATATTTATTGGTTACCCATGGGTCAAAGGAGAAACAGTAATGGAAATTGGGGACTGTGTTAGTTAGGGTTTCAATTGCTGTGAAGAGACGCCATGACCATGGCAACTCTTATAAAAGAAAACATTTAATTAAGGCTGGCTTACAGGTTCAGAGGTTTAGTCCATTGTCATCATGGCGGGAAGCATGCTGGTGAGCAGGCAGACATGGTGTTGAAAAGGAGCCAAGAGTTCTACATCTGGATCCACAGGCAGCAGGAAGAGAGTGAGTCCAGGATGCAGGATGTGGGTCCAGGGGTGTAGGATGTAGTTCCAGGATGCAGTATGTCTTTCCATGATGAAGGTTGGCTGTCCAGGATGCAGGTTGATGGTCCAGGTATGCAGGATGTGGGCCCGTGATGCAAGATGTGGTTCTCAAATGCATGGTGGGGAACTAGGATGGAAGATTTGGTCCAGGATGCAGGATAGGGTCCAGATGCAGGTAATGGTGCCAAGGATACAGGATGTGGGTCCAGGATGCAAAAGGTAGGTCTGCAAAAACTGGGCCTGGCTTGAGCTTCTAACATCTCAAAGCCCACCAGTGACACACTTCCTCCAGCAAGGCCATGCCCCCTAATAGTACCACTCCTGGGGACCAAGCATTTGAACATGAGTCTGTAGGGACCATTCCTGTTAACACCACCACAGAGAATATTTTCACAATAATAAATAATAGCATAACAGTGTTTCTGAGATGCAGTCAAAACTGCACTTGAAGGACAATTTGTAGCCTTAAAGAAAATGGCTCAGTTTCAACAGGTTAAGAAAGAACAAGGGCCCAGAGGTGGTGCACACCTTTAATCCCAGCACTCGAAAGGCAGAGGCAGGCTGATCTCTGAGTTCAAGCCCATCCTGGTCTGTAGAGCGATTTCCAGGACAGCCAGGACTATACAAAGAAACCCTGTCTCAAAAATAAACAACAACAACAACAAAAAGAAAACAGAGAATTAAACTGGTGGAAAGCTGGAAAAAGCAAGTAAGAATCTGGTGCTGCAGACAGGAATTAAGAGATCTAAAACCAGACACTCATATTCCATCCCAATAACCACTGTCGGGTTTTCCTGCCTCTCCCTCTTACTCTCCACTTTCTCCTTTCCAGACGACATCCAGGGTGAGTCGCCAGCTCCGTGTGGGACCGAGGAACCCGCCCGCACCTGCCCCAACGGGACCAAATGTCAGCCGTACTGGGAGGGGCCGAACAACGGCATCACTCAGTTCGACAACATACTGTTCGCTGTGCTCACTGTTTTCCAGTGCATCACCATGGAAGGCTGGACCGATCTCCTCTACAATGTGAGTGCTGGAGCGCACAGGGGGTCGTGGGGAGGGAGTCGAGCTGGGTCCAACACCTTTCCCGGTGTCATGAGGCCCACGCCTTTGGAAAGTCCAGGGCAGAAGCTCACTGGCCTCTGGGCAAGCCCTGAGCTGTAGAAGTCCAGATAGTCCATAGACAGAACTTCCTAATGGTGCCTCAGCCAGGGGCTAAGTATGCTTTCTATGGGCAATCCTGAACTCAGCATGTGTAAAAGAGTGGGACTTTCCAGCCTGGGCAATGCCATCCAGCTCTGGGCATGCCCTTCCCATGACATATAGAGTGTATGGGAGCCAGGGGTGACTGCGAGGATGTTGGTGTCCGTGCTAAATTACCTGGTATCCCAAGTCCTTTGTCTAAGCTCAAATCCATGCATTTCCGTGAGATCCTTCCATGTGTGAACCTGTCCCCTTCCCCCAGTAGGCAGCTACCAGCACAAATGCGACTGGAGCCTGGGCACATGCACTGGACTCCACACATCTCCACAAGCCACTGGTAAAACAGAACTGTGAACAGCAGGGAGAGAGGCGCAGGGCGTGGTCACAGACCATGGCTGGCTCACCCCTTCTACAATACATGACAGACACCAGGTTCTAGAAGCCAGAGTATATTGGATTTAGTCACTTTGAAACACTTGGAAAGTGGCCACTCCACAGCCAGATCTGAAAAGGCACCTGTCCTGCCCTGCCTTCCTTCTGCTCAGTTACTGTCCCTCACCATGAGTCCTCCTGTGCCTTGGCACATCTCCCCACTGCTTCCTTACACCAGTGTGGTCGTCACCCCTCAGCAGCCGTGGGCCATCGGTTGTAGAGCCCCTCTGACGCCATGGTCCAGGGCTGCTCACAGTCCCTGTGTGAAATGGGGCGGAAGCTGAACACCTCCCCATTCTCTGAATCATGATGTACCAGCCTTTGCTACATTGGTGCTTCAGATGTGGTTTAAACTGTGTAGCTCAGGAGCATGGGCGAGGTGTGCTGAGTATGCTCAAGGCAGACGTGTGTTGATTCCTGACCACAGACATGGAGGGCCGACTGCAGGAGAAGAGCCAGATCTATCTCCTGGGCTGGGGAGATGGTTCGGTAGAAAAAGAACTTGTCTCACAAGTGTGAATTCTCATGTGGATGCCGAATGTGTGTGGTGGCCTGCCAGGAACTGTGGTGCTCTGGAGGCAGAGATGTAATCTCTGGGCAAGCTGGCCAGCTAGACTAACCAGGTTCATAGAGAGATCCTGCTGAATATTAGAATGTACTCAGTGTCAAGCTACAGCCTCTGCATGCACACAGAGGCACGAGACGTGTGCATACACACATTGCACACACAGGCACGAGACATGTGCATACACACATTGCACACACAGGCACGAGACGTGCACACACACACTGCACACACAGGCACGAGACGTGCACACACACACTGCACACACAGGCACGAGACGTGTGCATACACACATTGCACACACAGGCACGAGACGTGCACACACACATTGCACACACAGGCACGAGACGTGCACACACACACTGCACACACAGGCACGAGACGTGCACACACACACTGCACACACAGGCACGAGACATATGCATACACACATTGCACACACAGGCACAAGACATGTGCATACACACATTGCACACACACTACAAACATCTTTTAAAAATCTGAATTGTCACCGGGCGTTGGTGGCGCACGCCTTTAATCCCAGCACTCGGGAGGCAGAGGCAGGCGGATCTCTGTGAGTTCGAGGCCAGCCTGGGCTACCAAGTGAGTTCCAGGAAAGGCGCAAAGCTACACAGAGAAACCCTGTCTCGAAAAACCAAAAAACAAAACAAAACAAAAATCTGAATTGTCCCTCTTAGCACCATGGGGTCGCTCTGCACTTTTTCCATCACTCCGCTCTCATAACAATTTCTAGAATGTTCTTTGTGGCAGGACAGATTTCGTATTCTTTGTGTAGCAGCATAGTATTGTGTTCTGCTGCTGCCGCGGTTTACATGCTCAGTCCCTCGGAGAGAAATGTCAGGGTGCCCCGCCCACGACCAGACGGTGCCCTGAGCACGGTTGCACTGTTGGGTTTGTCGAGCTTTCGTAGATGCAGACGGAGTCTGAAGGGTCTACGTTCCGGAAGTGGGATTACAGAGTCAAAGCTAAATTCATTTATAGAGTTGCTTTTTAAAAAACAGGACGAGGATGGGAGGATGGCTCAGATGAGAAATTACTCGCCACACAAGTATGAGGACTTGAGGATGACCCACAGAATCCATGCAGAAAGCTGTAGAGCAATACCCAAAGTTGTCCTGTGACCTACACATGCATACACACACAAACACATGTACACATGCATGCAATACTCAAATGCATACACACACAAACGCATGTACACATGCATACACACAAACACATGTACACATGCATACACACACAAACACATGTACACATGCATACACACACAAACACATGCATGTAATAGTCAAATGCATACATACACATATGTTGCGTTTGGGTCTTATCTGTCTCAGACATATACTTAATACACATAGGCAAACACAAGTACATGCATGCACACATGCGTATGTACACATACAGGCACATACATCTAATACATGCACACATGCATACATATGCACACACTCGAATATGCACAGGCACACCCACGACAAATACATGCATACATACATACATATACAGTCATGCATGCACATATACATACAGCAAGATAGAGATAACCAAGTATATTGCAATTCTCATAAACTATCTTTTTTTTTTTTTTTGGTTTTTTTGAGACAGGGTTTCTCTGTGTAGCTTTGCGCCTTTCTGGAACTCACTCTGTAGCCCAGGCTGGCTTCGAACTCACAGAGATCCACCTGCCTCTGCCTCCCGAGTGCTGGGATTAAAGGCGTGCACCACCACCGCCCAGCTCATAAACTATCTGTAAGACAGATCTGTGAGTTGGATGTGCTGGCACAGAGCTGTCACCTGGGCACTTGGGAGGCTGAGACAGGAGGTGGAGAGTTTGAGACCAGGCTGGGCTACTTAGAGAGACACTGTCTCAATACAAGACCAAAGAAGGCTGGAGAGAAGGCCCAGAAGTTAAAAGTGCTCAGTGCTCTTGCAGAAGACTTGGGTTCTTTTCCCCAGGACCCACACTGGGTGGCTCACAACTCCCTATAACTCCAGCTCTAGGGGATCTGATGCCCTCTTCTGACCTCTGAGGGAGCACATAAGATGATAGACAGACAGACAGACAGATAGATATAGAGAGATAGAGAAATAGGGTTTTTTCCTAAACCATTATGGAGCGTCAGTAGCCATCTGTAGCAGCAGGTCATGTGGCAATGGGTCACATAAGTCTCATGGTTTCGTGGCAGTGCCAAATTTCAAATACTCTGTGTAGGACTCTGAGACTTAGTGGCTCTCACAGTGGCCCCTGCAGTTGATGTGGTCAGAAAGTGATAGTTTATAAGTAACTGAAATCCTCAACCTCCATGTTTGGCTCAGCCTAACACCACCTTGCTGCCCAAAATTAGAGATTCAAAAACTGCCTTGTGCGTGAGCCTGGAGAGATGGCTCAGTGGTTAAGAGCACATATACTGTTCTTCCTGAGGACCTGAGTTCAATTCCCAGTACCCACATCAGGTAGCCTGTGACCCCAACTTCGGAGGGATCTCACACCTCTGACCTCTGTGGGCTCTTGCATTCATGTGCACATATCACACATATACACACACAACTGAAATAATAAAAATCTTTAAAACAAAAACAAAAGCCTTGTGCCAAGTGTGCTCACGCCTATAATCCCAGCACTCGGGAAGCAGAAGCAGGTGGATCTCTGTGAGTTTGAGACCAGTCTGTTCTACACAGTAGCTGCAGGCCAGCCAAAGCTCCTAGTGAGACCCTGTCCCAGGGAAAAGGCGAAACAGCAACAACAAAACCCCAGCCCTGTGTTAAGATGTGTTTTGTTTTTAATATGTGTTTTTGGTACCATCCTCCAGATGAGAAACAGACTTACAAGTGAGATTAGTCTGCTGAGTCTCCCGGACAATTTCAAGCAAACGGGATTCTAATCCAACACTGGTCACTACTCCTTGCAGCCACCCCCTCTTTGTCTTATTCCCCATATGTGTTTCTTCATTCGTTAATTTGCATATACATTCCCTGTCTCTCCTCTTTCCTCTCCCCTCCTCCTTGCTCTCTCCTTCTCCTCCTCTTTTCTCTCCTTCCTCTTCTCTGCGCTTTTTCCCATAATCCTCTTCTACTCCATTTCTTTCCCTTGGTTAATGTCAGTGAAGAAACAGTAAAACTGTTTGCTGTCTGTTAATAGACTCACACCTCTTGACTAATGATCACAAACAGCGGGGATGAATCTGTGGCCTAAGCCTTTTCTCATTCACAGATACTTGTCCCATTTCAAATCAGGTGATTCTGGGGGACTGCCAACCACTCATTCATCCAACAAGCACTCATTGAATGCCAACTACATGCAGCACTCTATGAATGCCTACTGTATGCGTGTGTATTGGCAATGCCTCCTGTGTGGTGACATTTCAGGCACTGAGGAGCTGGCGTTCTGGTGGGTGAAACATGACTGTTAGATCGAAGACAGTGGGCACAGACTATTTATGCTCAGTGTGACTCACACGGACAGAACCGGGCTGCACACCAGTCCGATTTTCACTTTTCAGAACCTTGGTCAGTAAGAACTTGTCTTGATAAGCAGGAGGGTCTAAGTCTGATTCCCAGGCAAGGTGCCCCATGCCTCAGCATTGTGGAGGCAGAGATGAGAATCCATGGGGCTAGCCTCACCTACTTGGGCAAGGCCAAGACCAGTAAGAGACCCTATCTCAAAAGAGGTGGACAGTTGTCCGGATCAGTGATACCCGTGGCTTCCCTCACCCAGCCACGTACATGAACATGCACACACACACACATATTAAAGAAAACCTGTAGGTGTGGTGCACTTGAGATGGTGTGAGACAGAGCTAAGGGCAGTGAGGCAGTCAAGGGTCACAGACTATCCAAGGGTCAGGTGGAAATCCTCCCGAGAAGACCTGACGGAGGTGAGGGTAGCCCATGGGTCTTCCTAGACGGACAACCCAGCCCAGTGGAACAACCAGGAAAATCCCGAGGCGGGACTGCCCTGGTCCTTGTGAGCAACACTGAAGCCGCACAGTGGGGGAGGGGAAGTGAAGGAAAAGAGGGAACCGAGGAAGCCAAGGTGCTGACGGGCTTCACAGAACAGCGGACTCCTGGTTATCCAGACTGAGAGTGGATGGGGAAAGGAACAACAGTTGGGAATCAATGTGTTGATACATGTAGACTGGGCCTTTGGCCTCCCTCAGGGTCACTGCGAAACCTTGGCTCTTCGTGGTCAAATCCACCGCATCTTTATCTCAGAAACTATGGAGTTGATTGTTTTCTTAAACTTAGGGTTTTTTCTTTTTCCTTACATCTTCTCTGGCTTTTCTCAGGCTGAAGGAAAACAGGGAAATAAACCATAAGGCAGAGGCACCTCAGGATTTCTCTGGGACTTAGCCATTAATTTGCCTGAAGAGTACTTATTGAGTGCTCACTAAGCGCCAGGCGCCACGTTAGGACTCAATACCGCTCATGAGTCAGAATCCTCCAGCTCTTCGGGGCCGCTGATTTTCAACATGAGACGGCACTGAGCGCAGCCAGAAGTGACGGGTGTTAAAAGCAGTCGGAAAGCAGGATGACGGGGAAGCCATTCTGCTGCGCACCTGTGTGCTGTGGTGCTGTTAACCTTTCCTAGGGAAATAAACAGAGGTCTGTTCACTCCAGCTAGAGAACCTAGGAGAAGCCAAAGGAGCCATTCGACCAGAGTCCGGTTTGGCAAAACAACACATTTACTGGGCTTACTCACGGGTGTCTGGGTGTGGAGAAACTTACAGAAACCTGAATGAGGGGGGATTACTCACAGGGCCCCGGAACATGACATGACAGTGAGTGTTGTCAGCTTCACCGGACCTGGAATCACCCAGAGACACACCTCTAGGCCTACCTGGGAGGGACTGACTTTGTTTTCTGTTTTGGTTTGTTTTTTCAAGACAGGGTTTCTCTGTGTAGCCCTGGCTGTCCTGGAACTCATTCTGTAGACCAGGCTGACTTTGAACTCACAGAGATCCACCTGCCACTGCCTCCCAAGTGCTGGATTAAAGTGAGCACCACCATTGCCCAGCTCGGGGTGGGAGGGGGAACTATCTTGATGATATTCTCTGAGGAAGAAAACCTCAGTGACTACCAAGGGGAATAAACCATCCCTAGGCTGGGATCCTGCACTGTATAAAAAGGGGAAACAAAGCCAGACGCGGCCCCTGCCGCTCCGCTTCCTGACTGTGGTGTGGTGGCTGCTCCAAGCTCCTGCCTTGACTTCCTCACAGTGAGGGACTGGACGCTAAACTTTGAGTGAAACACTTTCCCCTTGGGTTGCTTTTGTCGTGGCGTTTTTTATCACAGTGGCTGTTCACATACAACATGTTTTCCAAAACAATGCTGTGTGGAGGATGGTCCCAGCTGAGAAGCTGATAGTGGGGGTGCTGGCCTCCTCGAGGGGTTCACCACTGGGAACCTGATAGTGGGGGTGCTGGCCTCCTCGAGGGGTTCACCACTGGGTGAACTCAAACCTGGAAAGACTGTGCCACTCAGAGGCTGCGTGAGGAAGCAGGGCACCAGGGCTGTGTCTCTAAAAGATATGTCCTTTCCTTGTCCCTTCCTCCCACAAGCTGAGTGACTTAAAGCAACAGAAATGTGTCCTGCCCTCACTCTGGAGCTGTCAGCAGGCCATGACCCTCAGACACCTGTAGGGAACCCTTCCTGTCTCTTCCTCACTGACAGGCTTCATCCTCGCCTTCCCCTTCCTCTTGCCCTTCCTTCTCTGCGTGTCCATCTCCGTCCTGACGGCCTCCTTATGAAAGGACATTGATCACAGGATTAGGGCCTGCCCTGATGATTTGGGTGTCACTCCCAGGACCTGGGAGTTCCGGCTTAGACGCCCTCACGGGAGACTTGAAACCACAAGCCAGTGGGTATGTGAGTTAGCCTCTCTGCACTTCGGCTTTCCCACCTGAGGACAAATGGTTGTACACTCCTTCTTGGAATTCACAAGAGGATTTAGTCAGTTTCAGTAAGCCAAAAGTCCACGACTGTCACACAGCCCTCAGGGAGTTCAGTGTGGACAGCTACAACTGAGGCAGGGCACCTCACCACCCCTCCACCACCCTTGTCCCCATATGAGCCATCCCATGTGACAGCCCAGAGCCCTTCTTCTAGCTGGCTGCTGCTGGCGCTGACTCCCAGAACTATATTTAGCCTGAGGAACTCGAACAAGCAGCTCTCAGCTCCGCGGTGCCAAGAGGAACGCAGAGCCATGTGCCTTCTGTCCAGCACATTCCAGTGACTCTTTCCTTCTTCAGAGTCCTTCAGAGCAAAGCACTGGGGTGCCAGGCTTGGCAGAACAGGCTGTGGACTAGGGTCTTGGATATTCATTTTCTCCAGAATCCTGTCTGCGGCTGTGATTAAAAGTGACCTTTTGTTTTAATTGAGTAAATACATTAACAATAGATATACCTAATTATTTTCTCATATTGCAGAAGATGGAACTCAGCGTCTTATGCAGGCCAGTGCTCCTCTAAGTACTCCCAACCCTGTCTTAACTTTGTTACTTTTTGGACAGGGTCTCACTATTCGGTCTGGCTTGCCTGGAATTCTCTGTGTAGACCAGGCTGGGATTGAAGCAGGTGGTTAGTCTTTGAGACAGTTTGTGCTGCCTAGGTTGACCTTGCGCTCTTAGGCCTAAGTCACCCTGCGTCAGCTTCCAGTGTAGCTGGGGTCACAGGTACCTTCACACCATAGTTAGTTAGCCTTTTCTTTGCATTCATGCTGTTTGGCTACAGAGTGTAACATGCTATTGTGTGACACTGTTCATGGAGAGATGTAAACAAACATATACCCACTTCAGATAGCGATCCAAAGTCCAGACACCACCAAAGTCCAGTTTGGTGAACCAGTAAGTTTTACTGGGATTACTTACAGGAGTGTGGGTGAGGGGTTACTTAAAGGAACAAAAATGACTCAAAGACAGCTGTACCACCAAAGCTCACCCCAGCGATGGTGACAGCTCACAAAAGCTGGAGGTCAACAGGTTGAAAACTCTCTCTCTGGCGGCTCAGTGATCTGAATCTCTCCCAAGCGACTTGTCTGGACTCTGCTTCTTCCAGGTGGCTCAGTGTGTCTGAGAGTCTTCCACAGCCCTTATATACACTTGGGAAGAGAAGGGCCTAGTGAATCTGGTTAGTTTCAGGAGCTTCCTGAAGCTTTTGAGTTGTTTACTTCCTGAAGTTAAGGAGCTTCCCTGCAAGGTGGAATGTTTCACCTCACCTTAGAACATCCTGTGTCTATTAAGAAACTTCCCTCTGAAGTGGCTGGTTTTATCTCAGAAGAATATACAACATTTATATTCTGTGTCTGGCTAGGAGTCACACATGCATGTTGTCTGTGTGTGGAAATTTTCACTTGGTGTTGTTCAGGTTCCTGTGTCATCAGATAAAATTCCACACCCGTACACTGCCTCCTGCCGATAATGTTCTAGATTGTTCACAGCTTGGGGCATTCTTCTGGTGTTCACTATGAACATTCTTGTCCATGTGTGGGTGAACATAACTTCACATTTCCATTGGGTAACCATCTGGGAGTGGTGTGGCTAGGGCTTGCTGATGCATCCATCAGTTTGAGTAGAAACTGTTATTTCTCAGAGTGCTCTGTCCTCTCAAAATTTGTTATCTTGGTGTGCTGGTGCCTAGCTGTCATCCCAGGCAGCAAGATCAAGGATTAGAGGTCAGCCTGGACTCCATTATGATAACCTTCCTGAGGAAACAAACAGGTCTGTGTGATTCAGTTCTAGAGTACTTGTGTCACATGCACAAGGCACTAGGTTTCATCCCCAGCACTTCAAAAACCAAAGCAAACAATGACAGCAAGTCATAGTGAAAATCTTACCACCACCCCCAGTAGCTCAGAATGTGTCTTGATTTGGAAATAGTCACTGCACATGTAATTCATTACATTGGGGTCAGTAGATGTCCCTAAACCAATGTGACTGGTGTCTTTTTGAAAAGGGTAAATAGAGCCACAGACATACATAGGAAGCAGGCCATGTTAAGATGAAGGCAGAGTTGGAGGTGGGTGACACAAGATGGCCAGAAAAGTACCAGATGCCTGGAGAGAGACAGGAAACAGATCCTCTCCCAGCCTTCAGAAGAACCAACCATGCCCACAAATTGACCTTAGAATTCCACCCTACAGACCTGTAAGATAAATTTCCATTTTTAAAGTCATCCAATTTGTGACTTTTGTTACAGCAGCTGCAGGGCACTAGTATATTATAGTGCCCTTATGTCAGCAGGAACTGAAAGTTCCAGTTGGTCCACAGCCTCACCAGTGACTGTGATGTCAGTCTTTCTCATTTTAGCTATCCTCCTATAATATTTGTGCTTACTTATAAAGATGAGCTTTTAAAGCCACACTTAATGGCCCCACATTTCCCAAGTGCTACAGGTGATCCACCCCTGGGAGGATCCACCATCCCTAGACTATAGGAGAATCTTTTCCAGGACACAGGTCAGGTCCACAGCTTTGGATATTCAAAACCCACATCTGGCACTCTGTGACTCTAGGCTGGTTGTTTGTCTTTCTCAGTCTTCATTCCATGTTTAAAAAAATGCACATGGTGATTACACAGGGCCTCTTGAAGAGGAGACAAGTGAATTAATAGAGGTGATATATTTAGAGGAGGACAGGCACATAGTAAATGCTCACTTAGTGCTAATACCACTTGTTCCCTACAGCCAACTCTCCCCTTTCCCTCTCATCCGCCTCCTTCCCTCCCTTCTTCATCCTCTTCATTTTCTGTCTTCATCTTCTTTTCCTCTCATTCTCCTCTTTCAGTTTTCTGTTCTCCATTTCAAGAGTATTCTATCTGCGACGCCTTCTCCCGGCAGAATTAGCTGGGCACTTCCTAGAGATGGTTGTGTGTTGTTCTGATTCTCATCACATTCCAGGGAGTGGAGGAGATACTTGAGGGATAGGCTTGTGGCTCTGAATTCACCAGACCGTGAGACTCCATAGCCACGTGCGTCCTCTAAGGGGAAATGGTGACTGTGTAAAGACAAGTGTGGGATCTAGGGATTCATTCCTGTCTACATTTCAGTGGTGTGTGTGTATGTGTGTGTGTGTGTTTCCTTCTCATTTCAGACTCAGGTCCAAAATCCTCTTAGGCATCACCTCAGCTCCCAGACGCCTTGAGAACTGTGTGTGACATGAGAGAGCTTTGTCCCCTGGTGGTACCTTGGTGATGCTCCCCACCATCTAAACTTTACTCTCCATGTCCCTCACTTGGCTTCCAGAGTACCAGGATTCCACAGGAACATTTGAGACAAAATCACAGGAGACGTGAAGCTAACCCTGTTCCTCTTCCTCTGTCCCCCCTGGGCCTGCCTCCCATTTCACATGATTTCCCTCTTTGCACTCTGCAGAGCAACGATGCCTCAGGGAACACTTGGAACTGGTTGTACTTCATTCCCCTCATCATCATTGGCTCCTTTTTTATGCTGAACCTTGTGCTGGGTGTGCTGTCTGGGTAAGTCTCTACGCTCCGCCCTCCACCCCGCTCTTCCTTTCTGGTCTTCAGTCAGCAAGACTCTGACTAGCAAGCCAGCTGCATGGACTGTTTACTGCTAGGGCCAACTGATGAGGAAGCTCTTGTGAGTTTTACAAAATCAGTGCTTCGGGGGGCTGGAGAGACGGCTCAGTGTTTGAGAACACTGGCTGCTCATCCAGAGGACCCAGGTTCAGGTCACAGCACCCACATGGCTGGCTGACAGCTGTCTGTGACTTCAGATTCGGGAAATTCAACACACTCTTCTGGTCTCCGTGGGTACTATATACTTGTGGTACACAGACAGACATTCAGGCAAAATATTGATACACATAAAATAAAAATAAATAAGTATAAGAAAGAATAATTTTAGAAAAACCAGTACTTGGGGTTCCTTCTTTCATGATGATAATCACAGCTCACAAACCATGTGTGGTGACATAGGTTTGTGATCCCAGCACAGGCAGCTAAGGCAAGAGGGTCATGAGATCCAGGTTGTCCTGGGCTTTAGAACAAAACACTGCCTCAAAAAAATTAAATAAGAGGTGGAGAAATGGCTCAGTAGTTAAGAGCACTAGCTGTTCTTACAAAGGACCTAGGTTAACCCAGATGGCCATTAACAACCATCTTTAACTCTAGTTCCAGGGAATCCAACAACTTCTTTGGACCTCCAGTTACCAGGCACATACGTAGTATACAGACGTACATGCAAGCAAAACACCCATACACATAGAATACAAATAAAATAAATATTTAAAAAATAAGTAAAATAAATAGCAAGCTATGAAGCTATGGGTGTTGACTCACACATACAATCCCAGCACTCAGGAAGTTGAGACAGGAGAATTGTCACAAATTTACTTCATAGTCAGTTCCAGGCCAAACTGGGTTACAGAGTGAGACTCTGTCTCATAAAAACCAAACAATGACATATATATATATATATATATATATACATACACATATATATGTGTGTATACACACACACACACACATATATATATATATATAACAAAATC
The DNA here is from genome assembly GCA_902168325.1 of Peromyscus nudipes. NCBI lineage: Eukaryota > Metazoa > Chordata > Mammalia > Rodentia > Cricetidae > Peromyscus > Peromyscus nudipes. Next base: position 49,635 of record CABHPH010161038.1, read on the forward strand.
AAACATGCATTTTCCTTGGGACTGGAGAGAGGGCCCAGCAGTCAAGCTTGCTTACTGATAGGCTGGTCATGTTGATGCACATCTTTGATCCCAGTACTCTGGAGGCAAAAGCAAGTGGATCTCTGAGAGTTCAAGGCCAGACTGGTACACATAATGAGACCCTGTCTCAAAAAAGGGAGGGGGCTGGAGAGAGCACTCAGCAGTTAAGGACATGGGCTTGGTTCCCGTCACCTATATGACTCACAACCATCCAGAACCAGTTCCCAGAGGTCTGATGCCCTATTCTGACCTCCTCCGGCACCAGGCACATACATACCTGATGCTCATATGTACATGCAGGCAAAACACTCATGCACATAAATCTAAAACATAAGGAGTAATTACTGCTGTTGCAGAGGCCCCAAGTTCAGTTTCCAATGTCCACACTGGGCAACTTGGTTACCTGTAGCTCCCGCTGTAGGGAATCTGACACCCTCTTCTAGACTCCAAGGGCATCTGCACAATCCTGGTACACACACACACACACACACACACACACACACACATATACACACGTAAATAAAAATTATAAACAAGTATGTTAAATGCATTCTCCTAACACAATGGTCCCCAAATCCCAAAATTACTTTAATTAATAAAAAAAACCTTAATTATAAATAGACTTTGTATTTCTCACCAAAGAAGTATGGGAACTCCTAATGTAGCTCCATGCTGCCAGTAGCAACCTTGGAGTCTTCCAAGTTTCCACTCTGAGATCCTTACCTAAGGCTTTTGTTGGCAGATAGTTGATGTCTCAAGATGACTGCCTGATACTCACAAGATGGCTTCCCTGTGATCCAAAAAGGAGAAAGGAGAGCTGCTGACAGAAAGGGGGCTGGAAAGGTTTAGCAGAGTATTCTGCAGGAGGGAATCAGATCCAGATGTGTGGGAACATTGGGAAGTGTGTGCACTGTCAGAAATAGCCAGCCCTGAAAGATTAGGATTGCCTTCCAGAGGACTGACTTCTGTATTGAGAACCACTGCCCTTCACCGAACCCCCAAACACACATGGCCTCTTAAATTTTTCCTAACAACAGAATCTGTTTTGGGTTTTTTTGGCGGGGGAGTCAAGAGAGTGGTGTTTTGTGTTTTGTTTTGTTTTGTTTTGTTTTGTTTTTTCAGTTTGTTTGTTTTTAAGACAGGGTCTCATGTAGCCTAGTCAAGGATGACCTTGAGTTTATGATTCTCCTGCCTCCATCTTCTGAGTTCTGTGATTAGAGGCATGTGCCACCATGCCCTGTTTATGGTGTGCTGGGGAGGGAACCCAGGGCTCTGTGCATGATCAACAGGTGTTTACCAATCAAGTAACATCTTTGTGATTCTGCTTCTTTGTGATTCTGCAGGGAGTTTGCCAAAGAAAGGGAACGTGTGGAGAACCGGAGGGCTTTTTTGAAGCTCAGGAGACAACAGCAGATTGAACGTGAGCTCAATGGATACATGGAGTGGATCTCAAAAGCAGGTGAGGTCCTTTCATCCTGGGGTCCAGGGATGGACATCTTGGGCCATGGACAATCCAGAGTCACACTTGCACTTTGAGGAGGCCTAGGGAGGGTGACCATGTGAGAAGAAAGAAGATCCAGATTGCTGGCCTCAGATTTCAGCAATAAGAATCCACAGCAGAGCAGGGCCTGTGGTACACTCCTGTAGCCAGCGCTGGGGGCTCTTGCTGTGACAAGCACCATGACCAAAAGGCTTGACTTTAGCTTACACTTTACAGCCTGTCGAGGAGGGAAGTCAAGGGCACATGCTCAAGGCAGAAACCTGGAGACAGGAACTGAAGCAGAGGCCAGGAAGGAACCATGCAGGAACACTGGCTACTGGCTTGCTCTCCACACTGCAAAGCCCAGGGACCCAGGAGCTCCTCCATCCACAGGGTTGGTTGCCTTGGCAGTCCCTGTCTGGTACCAAAAGCCTGGAATGTTCCTGGAGAGTCGTTTGTCCTCAGTCAGGGATGGGAGCCTGGAAATGCTGGCTCTGATGTCAGTGAAGGAATCGGCAGCAGCAAATGAAGAGAAGATTGACTCCTATGAGAGAGAAGGCCAGATAACCTTCCTCCTGATACTCCTTTGTTATCTGGGCTGCTACCCTATTCTTCCCACACCATTTCCTCAAGCGAGGTTTCCCACTCAAATGATAATAATTTGTGAGTTATATAACAAGTTGACATAAAAAACAACTGTCACGTGAGGCTGAGACAGGGAGGTTATGTTTGAAGCTAACCTGGGCTGTATAGTGAGACCCACCAAAAAGAAAAAAAAAAGGGAAGAAAGAAAAGTCACTTTGAGATGAAGTCTTGTGTGTGTTTTTGAGACGGGGTCTCAGTAGCCCAGACTAGTCTCAAACCAGCCAAGGAGGACCTTGGACTCCTGGTCCTCCTGCTTCTGCCTCGCCTGGTTTACCCTGGTCATGGTTTAAACCAACATGGGTCTACGTCCCATCTCCAACTCTTCTTAGACCTGTACATCACCTGTGACTCAGTTTCCTTAACTGTTAAATGAAGGTAATGAGGGTGAAGTGATCCAGTGGCAATCTGGATGATTGGCTTCAGGACCCCATAGACACTAATACCAGCAAATACCCAGGCCCTGTACAGAAAATGACTATTATATCTGTACAACCTTCGCACCACCTCCCGTGGGCCCTTCTGACTCACAGTAACTTAGTGCCTAAGGTAGCTGTGTATTGTTAGGGAATGACAAGAAAATGTCTGTAAACATTAGGTATAGATGTACTTGGATTTGTTTTGGGGACCCACCACCCAGCTGCCAAATAAATATATGGAAACTTATTCTTACTTATGAATGCCTGGCCTTAGCTTGGCTTGTTTCTAGCCAACTTTTCTAACTTAAATTAACCTGTTTTTCTTCTACATTTTGCCTCTGGACTTTCTACCTTTCTTTGTTCTATATGTTGTTCTTCCCTTCTTACTCCGTGACTGGCTGTGTGGCTGGGTGGGTGGCCCCTGGCATCTTCCTCTCCTTCTCCTTTTCCTGCTCCTTCCTCTTCTCTTTCCTAGATTTCTCCTCCTATTTATCCTCTCTGCCTGGCAGTCCCACCTATCCTTCTCCTGCCTACCCATTGGCTGTTCAGCTCTTTATTAGACCAGTCAGGTGTTTTAGACAGGCAGAGTATCACAGCTTGGCAGAGTTAAACAAATGCAACATAAAAGAATGCAACACATCTTAAACTAATATTCCATGACATATAGATGCATTTTTGTCTAAGTGTTTCAGGTCTGTGTTGGGTTCAATCCATGGGGGCAGAACCGTGTCTGTGGGGAGCGGACCACCTGCCCACAGGGCTGTTGAGGATTCGATAAGACAACCCAGCTGAGATGCTCAGAGCAGCATCTGACATCAATAGGCCTGTACTTATTTACCAGGCACCTGCTCTGTGCCATGCACCACTGTACACACTGAGAATGTGGCAAATCCCTGCTGCTGGCTAGTGAGAGACAAGGCTCCCCACCAACAGCTAAGAAGGGAAACAAGACCGGGCAGGACGGCACACACTGGTCATCTCAGCACTGGTCAGTGAAGCCGGAGAATCAGGAGTTCGAGGCCAGCCTCACACACAGATGTAGCAGGGAGAAAAGACAAGGTGGCTGGTGGGGAACATCTGGGGTCAGGTGGACAGCTAAGGTCGCCCTGACAGGAAGTGAAACGCGGCTCTGGGGATGCTGAGTGGGAGAGAGGTCAGAGAAGTGGAAGGAGCGAGTGCAGAGGCCCTGGAGCAGAAAGAGAAAGAACTGGTGTCCCTGGAGAAGAGGGAGGGAGAGACAGGGAGGGGCAGGCCAGATGGAGCAGGGCCAGCAGCCTGAGGTGAGCTGATGCTGCTACGGTAATCCAGTTGTTATAACAAAGTACCTGAGGCAACGTCAAGAAGAGGCGAGCATGAACAGTTTCTGAGAGTCTGTTACTTTCTCCTTGCTGTGATAAAAGCGACTTAAGGGAGAACGGGTTTTGACTCACATCTCCAGAGTCTGTCATGGTGGGTAGACATGGCAGCAGGAAGGGGAGGCACAGGGCAGGAGCAGGAGGCTGGCTGGGTACGTGACATTCACACTCAGCAAGCAAGCAGAACCAGAACAAGATGTGGGGCTTGGCTATAAGCCTAAAGACCCAACCCCCCAGTGACTCACTTCCTCCATGGCAACCTTCCCAAACACTACCACCATCTGGGGACCAAGGGTTCAAATGTTTCACATCTGACTACAGAACTAAGGTTCATGGTCATGGCTCCAAAGGGACTCAGCCTGGTGATGACTCTAGATCTGTGGTGGACAACATGGTGGAGCTGAGACAGGCTTGCCCTGACAGTTGGCTTGTACAGAGAGCTCAAATGTCCCATGAGAGCCTTCTTAACTCCTTCCAAGGACTCACATCGTATAACTTAAGGACCTGCCTCTTGAAGTCCCCCCTCCCCAAAGGACTGTCCCACAGTGTGGAGCCCAGCTATGCCTAAATCATATCCAAACTACTTCTGCTTCCAGTTGTACCTTCTGCTAGGTAAAGCCAGGATGCAGGAAGCAGCTAAATGCCTGGATCAGGCTGGTTGGACTGTACTGTTAGCCAGGGGCGGTGGGTGTGGCCAGGGGTCCTTTCTTCACAGTCCTTGAGGGTCAATACCCTGGAAAGCCCTTCAGGCAGGACCTTAACTCTGTTCTTCTCCTCAGAAGAGGTGATCCTTGCGGAGGACGAGACAGACGTGGAACAGAGGCACCCTTTTGATGGTAACTGCTCTGAGCCCAGCATGAAGGCGGGTCCCGGGGGTGGGGTTGGCTGGAGCTGGGCACAGGCGACTGGTTCTAGAGGATATAGTAGGCCAGGCCAGGAAGATATGAGACTGGGCTGTGCAAGGAGCTTTGAGGAATTGAGGAATGGGCCTCTGGGAGGAATTTCAGAACCTGGAGGCGGGGGGTGGGGGTGGGGATGGACAGGGGGTGGGGGTGGCAGGTTCCATTCCTGACTTCTCCTTTTCCCCTTTAACTGTGTGCCCAGCATTTTTTTCCCCTTCCATAAAGTGGACGTAATAGGGCTGGTGAGACGGCTCAGTGGATGAGGGCATCTGTGTCCAAGCTTTAGTAGCCTGAGTTCCATCCCCAGAACCCACGTGGCAGAAGCGAGCGCGCGCGCGCGCGCACACACACACACACACACACACTCCTGATAATGAGAGGAAGAGTTCCATCTCCTGGCTGGAGGTGCAGACTGGTGACAGGGCACTGGCATATAGTCCTGGTTTCACCCTCAGCAGGACAGCAGAGAGAGAAAGAGAGAGAGAGAGAGAGAGAGAGAGAGAGAGAGAGAGAGAGAGAATAAATGAGTGTCCACCCCCACTGTCCCTGACGAATATGGTCCACTCCAACCAGCCAGATCCCCGCAGCTCAGCTGCTTCCTAGGTCCCGGCCCTACCTGCCAGTGTGTGCAGTTCAGGGGAAGCTGTAGAGGACAGACGTGAATCCGGTGCAGTGTCACAGCTCTATGAAAATGTCCTGCTATGGCGGGAAATCTGGAGAGATGGATCTTGTTAAGAGCTCTTGCCGCTCTTCCAGAGGACCCAGGTTCCTTTCCCAGCACTCACATCAAGTGACTCAGGACAGCTGTCTCTCCAACTCCAGAGGATCTGACCCCCTCTTCTGGCCTTTCTCGTGCACTTGATTTCTTCTTAAATCTTTTCTTAAAAACCGACTATTTTGTGTAGCAACAAAAACAATTAGGGAAAAAAATTTAAATAGCAGGATGATGAAAAGAAATCAAGAACCCTGGGTCTTTTTTTAGGAGTAGAAAGCGACTCCCTGTGGGTGTTCTAAGTCTCTGTTAGAGCGTGTATCCGCTGGCAAGCCTTGGCACAGGACAGTCTCCCCAGCCACAGCCAGGCCAGCACATGTGTGCTAGGTTAAGGATGGACTATACCTCCTGTCCCAGGACTTCTAGGAAGTGAACCCTGTAGTAGGAATCTTAAAAGTTCCTATTAATAAAATCAAACCTGAGGCCAGTTATTGGGGTGAAATGTTGGAAGATCAGAGAAGCAGAACAAGCCACAGCTTCCTCACCTGGCCAATTCCTCAGGCGGTCTTGTTTCCTCAGACTGGAGGCCTCTGAGTCCTCATCCAGAATGGGTCTCAGCTGAACTGTGCTGCTAGAAGCCTGAACGCTTAATCAGCCAAATGCTTCTAGTTCCTGGTCCTCACGCCTTATATATCTTTCTGCCTTCTACCATCACTCCCTGGGATTAAAGGCGTGTGTCACCATGCCTGGCTCTTTCCAATGTGGCCTTGAACTCACAGAGATTCCAGATGGATTTCTGCCTCTGGAATGCTAGGATTAAAGACGTGAGTGCCACCATTTTCTAGCTTCTGTATCTAGTGGCTGTCTGTTCTCTGACCCCAGATAAATTTATTAGGGTACACAATATTTTGGGGAACACAATACCACCACAGAACCCTGCTCTGAATTTTAAAATAGACCAGAGCCAGCATGGTGATGTGCACCTGTAATCTCAGCACTCCAGAGACATAAGCGGGTGAATTCTGTGAGTTCCAGGGCAGCCAGGCTATGTAGTGAGACCCTATCTCAAAAAACAAATGGGACTGGAGAGATGGCTCGGCAGTTAAGAGCACTGGCTGCTCTTCCAGAGGACCTGGGTTCAGTTCCCAGCATCCACGTGGTAGATGATTTATAGACCTTCTGTAGCTCCAGTCCTGAGGAATCTGATGCTGTCTTCTGGCCTCTGTGTGCACTGTACACGTGTGCTGCACAGACACACATGCAGACAGAGCACCCATGCACATACAATAGGAATTGTTACTTCAGTAATAAAAACTGACCAGATTGACAACAGTGTTTCTGAGCCTGGACTTTGGACTGAGGCTGGACAGTACCGGGCTCTTGTCTGGACCCCCTGCCTTCCCCAGTGGTGGCTCGCACATGAATACAGTGGGCATGCTGTGGACCAGTGGGCACGGCAGTACGCTGTGTCTGCTGCCACCCTGGCATAAAAGGGTAATGCCGTCTTCTCTCGCCATGTTTCCCTTGTTGGAGCTCTGCGGAGAGCTACCCTGAAGAAAAGCAAGACGGACCTGCTCAACCCTGAGGAGGCCGAGGACCAGCTGGCTGACATCGCGTCTGTGGGTGAGTGCCACCTCTGCACCAGTCAATCTGTCACCCAGGAATGGGGGAGGCTGAGCCCTAGAGCTGGGCGGCTGGGTGTGCCAGTGTCCCGGAGCTTACATTATGATGAAAATAGCGACCCTACCCCTTCTGCTTTGGTTTTTTGGTTTTGTTTATCATACCTGGCTGGGTCCTGTCTCCTAATATTGTAATGCCTCAACTAAATGAGCCCCATAAATCTCTTTACTGTAGGCATAAGTCCAGACTTTACTTATTTACATCCAGCTCCAGCAGGCTCCTAGTTACCTTGGCTAAGTCCATTATGACTGAGTGTCCATACTCCAGAACACTCTGCATAGCAGGGGGTGGGGGCGCACGCCTTTGATGTCAGCACTCGGGAGGCAGAGGCGGCTGGATCTGTGAGTCAGAGGCCAGCCTGGTCTAGATATTGAGCTCCCAGCCAGCTGGACTACACTGTTTCAAAAACAAATAAACATAACGAAACAAAAACCTCTGCATCCAAACTGTTTCAGACTCTGGGCATTTCCAGATTTGGAAATATTTCCATATATATATGAGTCGTGTCTTAGATGTGGAACCAAAGTCTAAACAGAACATTTATTTATTTCTCATACATAGACACTAAAGGTAATTTTAGACTCCTTTAAAAATGCTTTTGTATGATCAGGTGTGGTGGTGCATTCATTTTAATCCCATGACATGGATGTCTGTGAGTTCCAGGATAACAAGAGTCACATGGCGTGACTCTCTAAAGAATAGTATAATAATAATAACAACAACAATTTTGTGGGCAGGCAAGATGGCTCAGCAGGTAAAGGTGCTTGCCACTAAGCTTGATGACCTGCGTTAGATACCCAGTGGTGAAGAGAGAACCGACTCCCACACGTGGTCCTCAGACCTCCACCCTCACTGCATATTACACATAGACACACAGTAAAGGAATTACACTGTATTTTGAAACACAATTCTGTACAGGAAATAATGTAGATGTTTACATTTTTATTTATTTGTTGTGTATGATGTATTGGGGAGGTCAGAGGGCAACTCTCTGGAGTTCTGAGTCTTCCCAGCGCTAACACGGACTTTTCCACACATGGTGTTGTATGTAAGGTTGCAATGGTATGTTCAGATTAGAATGTCGGTCTGGGGTCACGGGTCGCTGGGTCGGGATGGGTGCTTGGTGCATACAGGGTGCTGAGTTCAGCCCAAGACAGAGGCAGAATTCCCACCCACATGAAAGTTGCCACCCAGTGAAAACACACAAGGAAAAGAGATTTGGGGCTGAGGATGGCTCAGTCAGTGAAGTGCTCGCCTCAAAAGCACGAACATTTGAGTTCAACCCCAGAACCCACAGCAAACCTGGACAGAGCAGAGCACTTGTAATCCAGCGCTGGTGACAGAGTGGCCAGCCAGTCTAGCCACATGACTGAGTCCAGGCCACTGAGAGACTCGACCTCAAAGGAGGTGACAGGGTTCTTTAGGATGCCGCCTCAAGCTGTCCTCTAGCCTCCACACAAATGACCACCCACACAGACACAAACATGAACATGCAAACACACACACACAAGCACACACATTAGAGAGATGGCTCAGAGGTTAAGAGCACTGGCTGCTCTTCCAGAGGACTTGAGTTTAATCCCCAGTACCCACATGGTGGTTCATAACTATTTATAATGAGACCTGGTGCAGGCATACACGCAGCCAAGAACAGAAACAAAGGGAGTTATAAGATAGATCGTCAGACAAAGGTGCTCGCTGCCAAGCTTGACCTGAGTGTGATCCCGTGCGGTAGGAAGGAACTGTCCTCTGACCTTCACACGCACACTGTGGCACATGTATGACCTCTTCCAAACAGTAAGTTAATTAATAATGCAGTTTTTAAAAATTTAAAACACATACTAGAGAAGAATTATATTCCAAAAGAATAATGGCGCTGTAGAGGTGAAGCCCAGGCTTGGCCCACTCTGATGCGGTAGAGCATGGTCAAAGAAGGCTTCTCAGAGGAGATGACATCTGAGTTGAGAGCTGAAGGCTTGTGTTGAAAAGGAGTCTCTTCAGCAGTACCACTGGCTAGTACGGTGGCCAGGCTTCACAGACACTGGGGATGTTTGGGAGAGCAATGGAGGGGTTTGTGCATGCACACCCCTCTAGTCTCACCCACATCACCATCTCTCCTCTCAGAACTCTCTGGTCCCTGAGGGTGGCTGCACCAGATGACACCGCCTCCTTGCCAGTTCCTCAGATGAGGAACCCTGCTGTGCACATTCACAGTTACTCCGCACACTCGATGGGCGTGCTCCTGGGGATAATTACAGGATCAAAGATATGAATGGCTTCCCAGCTCCTTCCTCCCTACACCATTCTCCACTTGAATAACAGGACGCTCATTCATGAACTTGTCCAAGACACAGATTCTCACTGTTCCCCATCCTGGCTGTTCACATTCCCTTTCCCAGTTAGGGAGTTTTGTAGTGCTGTTTTTAAAGTTTGTTTTCCATTTCTGGCCCAAACACTTTGTTTATAATGACTGTTACTTCTGTTTCCATTTGTGGGCACACCTGGTTGTGTCCTTTGAGAAGGTGTTGGTCGAAAATGTGCTTCGGTCCCACCCAGTCCTGCTCAGGCAACAGAAGATTTTTTGTGTGTGCAGCCTCTTGGTCCCAAATAAACACAAAGAGGCTTACTACTAATTACAAACTCCTACTCTGCTCTTCCTCTTCCCAGCGTTCTCCTGGTCTGGTTGCCCTGCCTATACTTCATGCCTGGCGTTTTACTAAACCAATTCAAGTGACAAATCTTTACGTTGTACAAGAGTGTTATCCCACAGCACTAATGTCTGTTTTTGCTTCATGCAGTCAGTCAGCTGGCCTTAAGGACTCCTTTCTTTCTTTCCTTCTTTCTTTCCTTCTTTCTTTCCTTCTTTCTTTCTTTCCTTCTTTCTTTCCTTCTTTC